>JASDQU010103087.1:213778-223807 GCA_032191745.1 Picea mariana | reverse complement strand
ACCTCAAATGTGTGCTCGACCTTGTGCCTATCTGCATAAATATTATGTTGATTATGTGGCATCTGTAAATTGTCCTTGAGAGTCTTGAGGATGTCTTGATTCTCATGGATCCAATCCTTGGCTTTGGGGGCCCTCTTATCCCAATGCCAAATCAGCAAATGAAGGAGCATCATAGTCATATAATGCTCGGAATGGGGTCATACCAATGGACATGTGATAAGTGGTATTATAACAATGTTCTCCCAAATGCAATCACTTAATCCATGCCTTTTGTTGCCCAGACACATAGTTACACAAATACCCCTTGAGCCACTTGTGTTGATTTTTCAATAGATAAGGTTAAGCATGAAGATCATTTCATTTTTAGCATTTAACCATAACCATAAATGTTGCAGCAACCAAGATCACAAGAAGAAGCACCATGCACAAGAACACAAGAAGTATCTTGGGAAACCCTTCTCAACAAGGGAAGAAAACCCAGCCAAATCCTTTTCTATATTCTTCAAGAGAAAGACCTTCACCACCAAGATAAAACCTAGCACACAAGAGGGTTCTCAAACCCTAGAAGACTAGCGCCCAAGAGAGGTGCGCACTTTTCCCAAGGAAGTGTACTTGCTGAAATTTCCAAACTCACACAAAAGATATGTTTCCTCCATGGGGAATTTACCTTTACTTATACTAACCTAAACTTGTCAACAAAAGTGTCTATTGGCACAACAGGGCGAACCTCACTAGATTATAATATAATTAATATTAACCAGATTAATTATCTTTTACATTAATTACCAGTAACATTAAGGTAGGGCCGACCTGTACCCTTTACATTACAATTAGGGTTACATACAAGTCTGACTCTTAAACAATATAGCAAGGGATCTTGTACACCCATTAGTGCTCATCCACTAGGGGCACATCCATAGGGATGTCCATATCTCTGGCTCACTGCATTACACAGAAGAACCACTTCTTCACATGTTCACCGGTGCTCGTCCACAGGCACGTCCACTCAATAGATCTTCTTTCCCACTGCCTCACACAAGAGAGTCATCTAGAGTTTCTCGTCAACTCTATTGCTCAGTGGAGGCTAATACATCATCTTCATTTATGTTCTCATAACGATGCACCCAACACTTTGGGATTTCACACGTTCACCTTGTGTTGAGCCACAGGCACGTCTAACTCAACAAATCATCTTTCCCACTGGATAATCATCTGGAGTTCTTCTCAACTCTCTGAATGGAGGAGGTCATCTCTACATTCTCTGTCTCAGGTAGGAACCACATACCCTCTTCTGGGCCTTTCTCTCAAGTTTGTAAGCTAGAGAATATCTTCACATGGCTGCAATGATCCACATCTCACAGGTTTGTATGTTGGAAAATGTCTCACATAGCTGCAATCATCAACAATCCCTCTCAGTTAGGGAGGCATTCTTCATCATGCCAAGTCTCACGCAGATGTATTTTGAATTTTTTCTTGGTTGGAGTCATCAATACTCCCTCTCAACTAGGAAGGCATTCTTCACCAAATTGGTTTGGTGAAGATGTATGCAATTTGCTCAAGTGTAGGAAGGTACTGTATGTGTACGATTTTTCCTTTGCATCATATCTCTGATATAAGGATATTTCATCTTATCGTGCTTCGATTCATCAGAAAACACTGGGTTCTCAAGGAGCTTTATACACAGCTCTCAGTTATCATCATAGGATCCATCTCATGGTCAAGTAAATATGTTAGAAGCTTGTGAAGCCACATTGCTTCGCACACTCACTGCTATATACTCTGTCTCTGGTGCACTCAAGGCCACATAGTTTTGTTTCTTGTTGTATCAAGAAACCATGGCAAATTTCATGGTAGAACATCAATCGGATGTGCTCTTCTGGTTTACTGTACTTTCTACTCAATCTGAATCGGCACATCCTGCAAACTCAAGCTCACACTAAAGGCATGTCTCTGGCCATATCCAATTGTGCCTCAGATATATCTTAATACATGTTTTGTTGTTGTCTAGTGAGTCTGTCCTGATTGACTCATGAAATGACTAAGCACATTCATTGCATGGCATGAATCAAGTCTGGTGTTAACCAGATACATCAGTGATCCAATCAGTTGTGGATCAGTCTCGTCTGAATCATCATCAATCCATCACGGTGAATTTTGCATTCTGTCATACTTGAACTTCTTTAATATTTTCACTCTATATTTTCCTTAACTCAGGAAAATATCATTGGTCCTCTGTCATACTTCTTGTCTCAAGAAGTAGTGCATCATTCTCATATTCTTCATCTCTAATTCAAAATTCAAGGATTATTTGTATCCAACAACAAGGCTTTCTGAATAAGTCATCAAAATCAGGCTCTCGTCATCAACACTGTAATGATATAGGTTTGGATCAGCAACACTCTTGCTGAAGTCCAAACTCATCAAGAATTTATCTATCTGGTGTAGTTTCCAACTCATGGATAGTAGTATGAATGGAAGTATGTCAGGTTTACTGAATCAAGTGTCTCATCATAGACAACTCCCTATGCTTGTGAGAAACTTCTGGCTATAGATCTTGTTTTGTATTTCTGGGCACTTCTATCAGTTGGATGTTTGATCTTATAGATTCACTTGGAAGTTATCACAAACTTCCCTTATGCATCATTCTTTAAGATATATTGGTATTCTTCTGTTATGGCATCTTTCCATACATGTTCTCATGTTTCCTCTCTAAGACAAGGAGGCTCATCATCAATGAGGTGGCTCATGACTAAAGGATAGCTCAAAAATATCTTTTACTTTCTCAGGATGTGCCTTGAGAGGCTTGTATGTTTATCTGCCTCTTGTAGAGTGAGTCTAGGTAGGTTTTTTATGCCCACTGCAATATCTCTGAACATATACTGTGGCATGCATGCTTCTTCCCATGGAATCATAGAAATATTATGATCATGCATTATTGCATTGATTGTCTCAATGATGGTTCTATTCTTCCTCTTTCTCAAATAGTTTTGACTCCCTCTAAAGCATCAGCATCTTCCTTTGTTCTTAACCTATCTGGAACAAGAAAACAAGAGTAACCAAAACAAGAATATCTCCTAAAGGATAATAATGGGTACATCTCTAGAATCAAAACAATTTAAGGATTGTTGTCACAGCTACAACACCTACTTGTAATGTAGCAAACTTTAGAAATATAGATTAGAGGAATGGCAATTACAACAATCAAACCTGGAGCCTTCACTTCCAGTGTGTTGTTCCTCTGAATGCACTGAGATCCCTCTGGATCCAAGACTCCATCAAAAGGTTCCTTCATCCTGCAATTACCCTCACGACAATGATACAAATAATAAATATGCAAGTGCATACCTGAGGGTGCTGATATGATTTCTCTAATGGCACATGGTTGATCTTTGTCCTCTGACATCTTCATGAAGGAGGTGGTCATAGTGACACCTTTTTGTATTACCCATAATAAGTCTTCCTTAGAAGTCTTGTCTTCCAGGAACTTGAATACAAATAATAAATATACAAGTGCATACATGAGGGTGTTGATATGATTTCTCTAATGGCACATGGTTGATCTCTGTCCTCTAACATCTTCATGAAGGAGGTGGTCATAGTGACACCTTTTTGTATTACCCATAATAAGTCTTCCTTAGAAGTCTTGTCTTCCAGGAACTTGAAGTTGTTTGATTCATCAAGCTTATCTTCCAACATAGTTTTGTTCATCATAATTTTAGATCCTTCACAACCCTTTGTCAACTGGGCTAGAAAACCTAACAGTTAGGCTAGGCTAGCACTTTTAGGTTTTGTTGGACTTATGACTGCCAACAATAAGCCTTTGAAGGATAGGAGAACACTAGTGAGTTGAAGAGATCCTTCAATGAGTTGTAGAAACCCTAATTCTGAAATTTCTGCAGAAATTAGCGAAACCCTAGAAACCCTAGGGCCAAATTTTCAAAATGCTCGAAATTTCACTATGGGAGTCTCTAGAGGTGCGCTAGAGGAGGTTGTACTCTCCCATGCCAAAATTAGCCCCAACGTTCAATTATTAATGGTTGAAACACCTCAGAAAGGAGGGTCATACGTATTTTTCTGGAAACCCTAGAAGGGTTGTATGGTTCTGCAAAAGGTGAGAGGAGACTTGGTGGATGCTTATGCAATGGGTTCTTTCAAGACCTATGCTCTGATACCATGTTGATTTTTCAACAGATAAGGTTAAGCATGAATATCATTCCATTTTTAGCATTTAACCATAACCATAAATGTTGTAGCAACCACGATCATAAGAAGAAGCACCATGCACAAGAACACAAGAAGTATCCTGGGAAACCCCTCTCGACAAGGGAAGAAAACTCAACCAAATCATTTTCTATATTCTTCAAGAGAAAGACCTTCACCACCAAGATAAAACCTAGCACACAAGAGGGTGCTCAAACCCTAGAAGACTAGCGCCCAAGAGAGGTGCACACTTTTCCCAAGGAAGTGTACTTGCTGAAATTTCCAAACTCACACAAAAGATATGTTTCCTCAATGGGGAATTTACCTTTACTTATACTAACCTAAACCTGTCAACAGAAGTGTCTATTGGCAAAATAGGGCCGACCTCACTAGCTTATAATATAATTAATATTAACCAGATTAATTATCTTTTACATTAATTATCAGTCACATTAAGGTAGGGCCGACCTGTACCCTTTACATTACAATTAGGGTTACAAGCAGGCCTGACTCTTGAACAATATAGCAAGGGATCTTGTACACCCACTAGGGGCACATCCATAGGGATGTCCATATCTCTGGCTCATTGCATTACACAGAAGAACCACTTCTTCACACGTTCAGCTATGCTCGTCCACAGGCACGTCCACTCAACAGATCTTCTTTCCCACTGCCTCACACGAGAGAGTCATCTGGAATTTATCGTTAACTATGTTGCTCAGAGGAGGCTAATACATCATCTTCATTTATGTTCTCATGACGATGCACCCAGCACTTTGGGATTTCACACGTTCACCTTGTGCTCAACCACATGCAAATCTAACTCAATAGATCGCCTTTCCCACTAGATAATCATCTCGAATTCTTCTCAACTCTCTGAATGGAGGAGGTCATCTATACGTTCCAACTCTGTCTCAGGTAGGAACCACATACCCTCTTCAGGGGCTTTCTCTCAGGTTTGTAAGTTGAATAATATATTCGCATGGTTGCAATGATCCACTCTCACAGGTTTGTAAGCTGGAGAATGTCTCACATAGTCGCAATCATCAACAACTTGTTCACGATCTCTGTCTGACCATCTATTTAGGGGTGGTAACTAGTGCTAGGAGTCAACTCTGTGACAGCCAACCTGAACAACTCTTGCCAAAATGCACTGAGGAATCAGTTGTCTCTGTCACTGACAATGTACTTCGACAACCCATGGAATCTGAATACCTCCTTGAAGAACAACTTTGCTACCTTTGTTGCCTTGTATTATGAGGAAATGGCAAAGAAATGTGTGAACTTGGTGAACCGATCAACCACCACATATATGCAATCTCTTCCATCTACCTTCAGTATCCATGTGATGAAGTCCATGGACACGCTTTCCCACTTCTACTCCAGGATGGGTAATAGTTGTAATAACCCAGTAGGATGAGTCTACTCTGACTTGTTTTGCTGACAAGTCATACACTCCCTCACATGTCTCAATACATCATATTTGAGGTCCTTCCAAGAGAACATCTCCCTGATCTTCTTGTAAGTTTGAAAGTACCCAGGATGGTCTATCAGAGACGTATAATGCATAGCCCTCATAGTCTCCTCCTTAAGTGTGGACTCGGGGACTAAGTATATGTGGTCCTTGTAGTAGATGATACCATCCACCACCCTGTACTTTTCATATTGTATGTTGTCATCCATCAACTCACAATAAAATTTATTCTTGGAGTACTCCATCAAGAGGTGGGATTTCCAGTGAACTGAAATTTCTGCAAGTGAATATATCTCGGGCTTCCTGGAGAGAGCATCAACAACTGCATTTTTCTTTCCTTTCAGATACTCAATATCAAAGTCATATGCTTGCAGTTTGTTGACCCACTTATGTTGACTCTCGTTTAAGTCCCTTTGCTCCAAGAAGTACCTCAAATTGTTGTGGTCAGTCTTAACCACAAATTTTCCACCTACCAAGTATTGTTTGAATTTTGCCAAAGCATGCATGATGGTGAGCATTTCATTGTCATAGATGGAATAGAGCCTCTCTGACTCTGTGAGTTTCTTAATCTCATATGTTATCAAATGTCTATGCTGCATCAAAACTGCTCCAATTCCTTCACCTGAAGCATCACACTCAAGCACAAAGGGCTGAGTGAAATCAGGAAGTGCTAGAACTGAGCAAGTGCTCATCACCTCCTTGAGTTTGTTGAATGTCTTATGGGCTTCCTCTATCCACCTGAATGCCCCTTTCTTTATGAGATTTGTGAGTGGTGCACTCAATTGTAAGAATCCCTTTACAAACCGTTAGTAGTAGTTGCATATCCCGAGGATTCCACGCAAATTTGTAAGGTTCTTGGCCAGTGGCCAATCCAGTATGCCCTGGACCTTCTCCCTATCTACTTGTACCCCGTGTGCACTGATCACATGGCCCAAGTACAAGATCTTCGTCATGTCGAACTCATGTTTCAACTCCTTATCATACAAGGACTACTCCTCCATGATGCCCAAAATCTCATCCAAATGCTCCAAGTGCTCCTTCTATGTCCTACTGTATATAAGAAGATCATCAAAGAACACCAATAAGAATCCCCAGAGCTGCTTGTTGAAAATGTGATTCATGCAAGACTGGAATGTAGTAGGTGCATTGGTCAATCCAAATGGCATGACCAGGAACTCATAATGCCCATAGTGGCACCTAAAAGCAGTCTTATGGACATCTTGCTCCCAGACTATGATTTGATGATATCTTATGAAAGATCAATCTTCAAAAAATACATTGCTCCATGCAACTCATCCAAAATCTCATCGATCCTGGGAATAGGGTACCTAATCTTGATCGTCTTCTTGTTCAGAGCCCTGTAGTCGATGCACATCCTCATCGTTCTGTCGTTCTTATTGACCAAGACAACTAAAGAAGTGAAAGGACTGGAACTGGGTCTAATATGCCCCATCTCTAGTAACTCCTTGATGGCCTTTCCTATTGCATCTTTAAATTTCTTCAGGTTCCTGTAAGGAGTGGTTATTACTAGTTTGGCTCCCTCCAACTCTATACTATGCTCAAAGCCTATGTCGAGTGGTCTCCCTAGTGGTATCTCTCCAAAAATGTGATCATGTTTACTCAGCAATGATTGAATGTCTACGGGATGGTGTTGTTGGTCCCCCGTTGATTCTTGAGTTGTGATCAAACATTTTGTTGCACAAGTTATGTATTTGTGCCTAAAGATGGCCTCCATCGTTTTGGTTGACACAATCTTAGGACACCATTTAAAATTCCCCTCAGAACAATCTTCTTGTCATTTGTTGTATTGAATCTCATATCCATTGCCTGGTAATTCATCGCAAATTCCCCTAAAGAATGAAGCCACTGAACACCCAAAACTATATTGGTGCCCGCCAAATCAACCACATAAAAATCGTCGGTCAAGGTATAGTTTCCCAATGTCACAGCCAACCTCAGAATATTTTGTGTGCATTTCATATTAAATCCATCGTCCACTACCACATTGAACCTCTCAAAGTCCTCTATAGCAATGCATCTCATGTCTATCAACGCTGCAACAATGAATTTGTGGGTCGCCCCACCATCAATCAACATTGTGACACGTTGTCCCCATAGTACTCTGACACCGAAAGTGTAGTATGTAGGAGTGTTAGATAGAGTGGTGATAGTCCCACCCTTGGCCTCCACATGAGGTTGTTCATCACTCAAGTCTCCTTGCTCGTTGCCTTGTCCCTGTGTAGCTTCCTCCTCTTCCTCATCACTTTCTGAGTGCAACTCTATATAGTGTACCTTGCCCTTCCCCATGCATTTGTGTCTCGGCTCCCAAGGCTCTTTGCAACTGAATCAAAGTGTCTTCCTTCTCAACTCATTGCGGGTTGCCTCGTCCAACGTCTCATTTCCGGTATACTCTTTCTGAAAAGGTTTCGTATCTTTGTTCTTCTTGGGAATGAAAGGCTTGGAGAAAGGTTTGTTCTTTGGAACCACATCCTCCATGTCCCTGGTCTTGATGATGGCATCCTGTAGAGACTCTGGTTTGAAGTCTTTAACCCAACCATGCAGTGGCTCGGATAATCCTTCCGTGAACAACATAACTAGCCTTTGTTTCAATATGTTTGTCACTGTGACTGCAAGCCTATGGAACTCTATAATGTAAGCATCCGATGTCCCATCCTGTCTGAGTTGTGCCAACTCTCTGAAATGTAGTTCTAGATCTTTTTTTTCAAATCACTCCATCAACTTCTATGTGAAGTTCAGATAGGAAGTAATGTTGGCATGTCCCATAGTGACCAATCCATGGTACCACCAGGGTCTCTCCATCAATCCACGGTACCACCAGGGTCTCTCCATCTAAATGCAAGGTAGAAAATTTAATCACTTCTACCTACGTCATAGGGTTGAGTTGGAAGTATGTATCCAACTTATGTACCTAGGCTCTAACGATGGACTTGTTGGAACCATCAAAGGAAGGAATGGATAATTTTCCAACCTTTTGCATGAGATCAATGTTTTGTTGACCCTTGTTGAAATCCCTTGGTCTGTTCATGTATTAGATATTGCAATAATCTTGTAATTACATGGTTGTCTGAAAATCCTCACCAAGAATCTAGTACTCCCTCAAGTAATCATTAAAGGTTTCAACTCGTCCTTGGTGTCCTTGATTTTCTGTTTGCTACTCCCCCGAGAACCGAGGCAAAAGAGGTCTAGGAATCACTCTATTGGTGGTCCTAGTGTTGTTTTGTGTGGGAATATTGTTGTTGTTGTCTTCTGCATGGTTCCCATTGTGTCCTTTAGTACCCCCTAAACCATTGTTGCCGCCATGGTTTTGGTTCCCATTGTGTCCATTAGTACCCCCCGAACCATTGTTGCCCCCATGGTTTTGGTTCACTTGAGTACTGTTGATTAATTGAGTCATGAGTTGTACCAGTTGTTGTTGCCACCTTGCTAAATCATTTAGAATGTTCATGGTGTTTCCCTCGGGTTTCTCATCCTTGTCCTCCATGTGTTCATCTTCTTATTAAGAGTGAAATATGTTTTTTGATCCTCACTTCCTTCTACCTCTGTAAGTGATATATTCCCTACCTTCTCACCTCATAAAATAACACTCACAAGCTGGCAAGACTGTGGCTTTGATGCCACTGTAATATCCATTGCTTTACTGTTGATATATTTTATGTGTTTTCTTGGCTCACAACTTTTGTCAAATATTTCACAACCTTGCTCGGATACCACTGTAATGTCCCTTACTAATTTGTTTTCAATTTTAGCTCAATTTGTTGGTGTGGACATTTTTTCAAACAATTTGTGTGCAAGCAATCTTTATCAATAGCTTGTTAATTTTGAATTGTTTTGCTAACAATATATAGTAAACACATAAGATATATACCCAGAACTTATTGCATTGAGATTATATGGCAGCAATGCTACAGTTTGTCACTATCATAAATACTTTAACAATAAGCAAGTGAAGACAAATTCTGACATGTACATTAACGAAATGGGTTTCCTGTAGGTACAGGAAATATACAGCAGTCATATAAAAGATGAACAGACATGTAGGAGTAATATGTCTGTAGTTGTTTGATGGATAATGGAACAACAGTGCACCCCAATACAAAACTTGTCCCTAAAGTAATGAACTCGACCCAGACTAAGAGTAACTCGGCCCACATAGATGGTTCAGCCTCCCAACAACAAGACTCGGCCACAAGAATATAGAAATCGACCCAATAATGAGGGTAACTTGACCAACAAAGAGGATCTCATCCCTCTAATCAAGGAACCATCTATGTGGGCCGAGTTACTCTTAGTCTGGGTCGAGTTCATTACTTTAGGGACAAGTTTTGTATTGGGGT
>JASDQU010103087.1:189979-207856 GCA_032191745.1 Picea mariana | reverse complement strand
TCATTTTAATGATGAGAACACTAGTCAAAATCATCATTATAATTATCTATGTTTTTCTTTAAAGTAATTATCTTAACTTTTATCTAATTAATGAACCTCGTCATTTAATCTTATGGATATTTTTTATAACATTATGTAGTATTAATGTGTGTGTATTTTGCTAATGGTAACTCATTAAATTTATATTAAAAAACTACTTGCTAGAAAAGTTCGAACAAATATGATACAATGCCAGAGTTACAATGGAATTTATGAGTTTGTTTCCCCCCACAACTCCAAAGGGATTAGGGGTGTTTCAAAACTTGTCGCTTTCCATTATGGATTCTCTTTTCTCCTTGGCACATTAAATAGATCCTTACAAATTTTCCACATAACAATACAAAAAACCAATGCACTAGAAATAAAGGCTTTCCTCTGCTAGAATTAGTCATGTATCAAGTTGTGGCCTTATATGTTTGTTTTTTTGCCATCCTTTGATCACATGAGTCCACTCTTCTGGATTTTCATCGTATGGAGCCACTAGTTTGTGGGTGTTTCCTTCCATTTTATGTGACTCTTTCACTCTTGTTTCCATGGGACTTGACATTGATTCAATCACACCTTCTTATGTTTCATCTACCATTTGACTTGCTTCCCCATCTGCTTCTACGTGTTGAAGATCTAGTTAGTAGGTATGCCAGGAAGGGTCAATATCCATTGAAACAACAAATCCATCCATGATTCAAATAGAGATCGATTTGTTCAATGGATTTTGAATTCAAGAGGATGGATGGAATAGCAACTACCTTGATTCCCAAAGATGCCCTGGAGAAGGGAGGTATTGAGAGAACTGAAGGCTCGCCACATCGACCAAAGTTAGGAATTTCTTTAAATATACCACATGGAAGATCGGAGCCATTATGTTTATCATGCTTAAATTCATTGTGTTGGGCTACATGGCATTGCTACTAGGAGATGAGGAGGGTAGGGGAAGGCCTTCAAAATTCATGGTTTCCAACGCTAACATCTAGGGTGGAACCCTAGCTATGTAGGACATGCCATTGTTTCTCCTACTCATATTTTTCATCCCTAACATAGTTCACAATTAAATTTATTATTTTACTAGCAATCTAATTAGCATATTTTTTAATCACAATTATAAATCAATAATATTAACTAAAATTATTTAAAATTAACTCGAAATATATTGAAGATGATGATTCTTAATATCCCATTGATTTTTTTGGTTTTATTTAATCATTTGAATGAAATTGCAGATGTATATAAAACTTTAATTGAGACCCAATAAATTACATAATATGTGATACAAATTGGATGTTACGTAATATCCATTGTCTTACTACTGATATATTTTGTGTTTTCTTGGTTCACATCAAACAGTTCAAAAACTTGCTCTGATACCACTGTAATGTCCCTTACTAAAAAAAAATCAATTTTAGCTCAGTTGGTTGGTGTGGACATTTTGTCAAACAATTTGTGTGCAAGCAATGTTTATCAATAGCTTGGTAATTCTGATTTGTTTTGCTAACAGTGTATAGTAAACACACAAGATATATACCCAGAACTTATTGCATTGAGATTATATGGAAGCAATGGTACAGTTTGTCGCTATCATAAATACTTTAACAGTGAGCAAGCAAAGACAAATTATGACTTGCAAATTAATGAAATGTGTTGCCTGTAGGTAGAGGAAATATACAACAATCATATCAAAAATGAACATGCATGTAGGAGTAATATGTGTGTAGTTATTTGATGGATAATGGAACAACAGTCCACCACCATACAAAACTTGTCCCTGAAGTAATGAACTCGACCCAGACTGGGAGTAACTCGATCCACAGAGATGGTTCAGCCTCCTAACAGCAAGACTCGGCCACGGGAATATAGAAATCGACCCAACGATGAGGGTAACTTGACCAATAAAGAGGATCTCATCCCTCTAATCAAAGAACCCGCCCAGAAATGAAGAACTCGGCCCAACACTAGAAGGGAACTTGTCCCTAGCATAAACTAGGCCCCCAATAGTGATAGGTTAACTCCTTTAACCAGAAACTCGGCCAGCAATAGAAAGTAGTCCTACAACATATGTAACTCGACCTCTAAGATAAGGAAACTCAGTGCACCAACATAAGAAATGTAGCCACAAACTCAAATCGCTCTCCTCAAGAAAAATCGACCTTTACAAACGAACTGTCAAATGATGAAGGCCAGAATGAAACACAATGAAAATATCTAAGTGATATTTCCTCCACGAACAACTAGGGTGGATAGTCTCACCACCGAACCTAATATTTCTATAGGGTTTTTTGTCCCAAGAGCCAAAAGCCATAAGAGCTCCTCAAATTCTTTTTGCAAAATAAGTCATGAACGAATGAGAGAGTGCGCCCCCATTCTCTTTTATAAATCTCAAGTGGTTTTTCTACTCCCCCAAAAATAATATAAAATGACTTTATAAGGCTTTTGGTCATTTTCTCCCAAAAGTCACTTTTTACCCCTTTTAATTTTATTAATTAATTAATATCAACTTTAGTGTTTCTTCTTCACCCAAATTGACATTAATTAAATAATTGCCTTGCTCCGACTATAGCCTACGAGAATTAAATAGGTTATTAAGTCCTCCTAGGAGATCAAGGGGGAAGGGACATCACAGTCTTCCCTTCCCGAGATTGTTTGTCCTCAAGCAAATGTAAATTGAGATGTTGCAAGATATGATCACCTTCCCACGTGGCATCATCCACTGGTAAATCTCTCCACCATATGAGGTATTCTTGGATCACCATGTTTCTCAATCTCCTCTCCATGACCTCCAAAACCTCCTCTAGAACCAACACCAAATGTCTCTCATCATCCAATGGGGGTAACTCTATTGAAGAAGTGACATGTTGTCCTAATGCCTTCTTGAGGCATAAAACATGGAATACATTGTGGATCTTATTTCCTTCCAGCAACTCCAACTCATAAGCTACTTCCCCCACTCTTTGAATCACCATGCAGGGACCATAAAAGCATGGTTTAAGTTTTTCAGCACCACTTTTCTTCAGTGAATACTATCTATATGGTTGTAATCTCAAAAATACCAAGTCCCCCACCTCAAATGTGTGCTCGACCTTGTGCCTATCTGCATAAATATTATGTTGATTATGTGGCATCTGTAAATTGTCCTTGAGAGTCTTGAGGATGTCTTGATTCTCATGGATCCAATCCTTGGCTTTGGGGGCCCTCTTATCCCAATGCCAAATCAGCAAATGAAGGAGCATCATAGTCATATAATGCTCGGAATGGGGTCATACCAATGGACATGTGATAAGTGGTATTATAACAATGTTCTCCCAAATGCAATCACTTAATCCATGCCTTTTGTTGCCCAGACACATAGTTACACAAATACCCCTTGAGCCACTTGTGTTGATTTTTCAATAGATAAGGTTAAGCATGAAGATCATTTCATTTTTAGCATTTAACCATAACCATAAATGTTGCAGCAACCAAGATCACAAGAAGAAGCACCATGCACAAGAACACAAGAAGTATCTTGGGAAACCCTTCTCAACAAGGGAAGAAAACCCAGCCAAATCCTTTTCTATATTCTTCAAGAGAAAGACCTTCACCACCAAGATAAAACCTAGCACACAAGAAGGTGCTCAAACCCCAGAAGACTAGCGCCCAAGAGAGGTGCACACTTTTCCCAAGGAAGTGTACTTGCTGAAATTTCTAAACTCACACAAAAGATATGTTTCCTCAATGGGGAATTTACCTTTACTTATACTAACCTAAACCTGTCAACAGAAGTGTCTATTGGCACAACAGGGACGACCTCACTAGATTATAATATAATTAATATTAACCAGATTAATTATCTTTTACATTAATTACCAGTAACATTAAGGTAGGGCCGACCTGTACCCTTTACATTACAATTAGGGTTACATACAGGTATGACTCTTGAACAATATAGCAAGGGATCGTGTACACCCATTAGTGCTCATCCACCAGGGGCACATCCATAGGGATGTCCATATCTCTGGCTCACTGCATTACACAGAAGAACCACTTCTTCACATGTTCACCGGTGCTCGTCCACAGGCACGTCCACTCAATAGATCTTCTTTCCCACTGCCTCACACAGAAGAGTCATCTGGAGTTTCTCGTCAACTTTGTTGCTCAAAGGAGGCTAATACATTATCTTCATTTATGTTCTCATAACGATGCACCCAGCACTTTGGGATTTCACACATTCACCTTGTGTTGAGCCACAGGCACATCTAACTCAACAAATCGTCTTTCCCACTGGATAATCATCTGGAGTTCTTCTCGACTCTCTGAATGGAGGAGGTCATCTCTACGTTCTCTGTCTCAGGTAGGAACCACATACCCTCTTCAAGGGCATTCTCTCAGGTTTGTAAGTTGGAGAATATCTTCACATGGATGCAATGATCCACATCTCACAGGTTTGTAAGCTGAAAAATGTCTCACATAGCTGCAATCATCAACACTCCCTCTCAGCTAGGGAGGCATTCTTCATCATGCCAAGTCTCACGCGGATGTATTTTGAATTTTTTCTTGGCTGGAGTCATCAATACTCCCTCTCAACTAGGAAGGCATTCTTCACCAAATTGGTTTAGTGAAGATGTATGCAATCTGCTCAAGTGTAGGAAGGTACTGTATGTGTACGATTTTTCCTTTGCATCATATCTCTGATATAAGGATATTTCATCTTGTCGTGCTTCGATTCATCAGAAAACACTGGGTTCTCAAGGAGATTTATACACGGCTCTTGGTTATCATCATAGGATCCATCTCATGGTCAAGTAAATCTGTCAGAAGCTTGTGAAGTCGCATTGCTTCGCACACTCACTGCTATATACTCTGTCTCTAGTGCACTCAAGGCCACATAGTTTTGTTTCTTGTTGTATCAAGAAACCATGGCAAATTTCATGGTAGAATATCAATCGGATGTGCTCTTCCGGTTTACTGTACTTTCTACTCAATCTGAATCGGCACATCCTGCAAACTCAAGTTCACACTGAAGGCATGTCTCAGGCCATATCCAACTGTGCCTCGGATATATCTTAATACATGTTTTGTTGTTGTCTAGTGAGTCTGTCTCGGTTGACTCATGAAATGACTAAGCACATTCATTGCATGGCATGAATCAAGTCTGGTGTTAACCAGATACATCAGTGATCCAATCAGCTGTGGATCAGTCTCGTCTGAATCATCATCAATCCATCACGATGGATTTTGCATTCTGTCATACTTGAACTTCTTTAATATTTTCACTCTATATTTTCCTTAACTCAGGAAAATATCATTGGTCCTCTGTCATACTTCTTGTCTCAAGAAGTAGTGCATCATTCTCAAATTCTTCATCTCTAATTCAGAAGTCAAGGATTATTTGTATCCAACAACAAGGCTTTATGAATAAGTCATCAAAATCAGGCTCTCGTCATCACCACTATAATGATATAGGTTTGGATCAGCAACACTCTTGCTGAAGTCCAAACTCATCAAGAATTTATCTATCTGGTGTAGTTTCCAACTCATGGATAGTAGTATGAATGGAAGTATTTCAAGTTTACTGGATCAAGTGTCTCATCATAGACAACTCCCTCTGTTTGTGAGAAACTTCTGGCTATAGATCTCGTTTTGTATTTCTGGGCACTTCTATTAGTTGGATGTTTGATCTTATAGATTCACTTGGAAGTTATCACAGACTTCCCTTATGCATCATTCTTTAAGATATATTGGTATTCTTTTGTTATGGCATCTTTCCATACATGTTCTCATGTTTCCTCTCTAAGACAAGGAGGCTCATCATCAATGAGGTGTCTCATGACTGAAGGATAGCTCAAAAATATGTTTTTCTTTCTCGGGATGTGCCTTGAGAGGCTTGTATGTTTATCTGCCTCTTGTAGAGTGAGTCTAGGTAGGTCTTTTATGCCCTACTGCAATATCTCTTAACATATATTGTGGCATGCATGCTTCTTCCCATGGAATCATAGAAATATTATGATCATGCAATATTGCATTGGTTGTCTTAATGATAGTTCTATTCTTCCTCTTTCTCAAATAGTTTTGACTCCCTTTGAAGCATGAGCATCTTCCTTTGTTCTTAACCTATCTGGAACAAGAAAACAAGAGTAACCAAAACAAGAATATCTCCTAAAGGATAATAATGGGTACATCTCTAGAATCAAAACAATTTAAGGATTGTTGTCACAGCTACAACACCTACTTGTAATGTAGCAAACTTTAGAAATATAGGTTAGAGGAATGGCAATTACAACAATCAAACATGGAGTCTTCACTTCCAGTGTGTTGTTCCTCTGAATGCACTGAGATCCCTCTGGATCCAAGACTTCAGCAAAAGGTTCCTTCATCCTGCAATTACCCTCACGACAATGATACAAATAATAAATATGCAAGTGCATACCTGAGGGTGTTGATATGATTTCTCTAATGGCACATGGTTGATCTCTGTCCTCTGACATCTTCATGAAGGAGGTGGTCATAGTGACATCTTTTTGTATTACCCATAATAAGTCTTCCTTAGAAGTCTTGTCTTCCAGGAACTTGAATACAAATAATAAATATACAAGTGCATACCTGAGGGCGTTGATATGATTTCTCTAATGGCACATGGTTGATCTCTGTCCTCTGACATCTTCATGGAGGTGGTCATAGTGACACCTTTTTGTATTACCCATAATAAGTCTTCCTTAGAAGTCTTGTCTTCCAGGAACTTGAAGTTGTTTGATTCATCAATCTTATCTTCCAACATAGTTTTGTTCATCATAATTTTAGATCCTTCACAATCCTTTGTCAACTGGGCTAGAAAACCTAACAGTCAGGCTAGGCTAGCACTTTTAGGTTTTGTTGGACTTATGACTGCCAACAATAAGCCTTTGAAGGATAGGAGAACACTAGTGAGATGAAGAGCTCCTTCAATGAGTTGCAAAAACCCTAATTCTGAAATTTCTGCAGAAATTAGCGAAACCCTAGAAACCCTAGGGCCAAAATTTCAAAATGCTCGAAATTTCACTATGGGAGTCTCTGAAGGTGCGCTGGAGGAGGCCGTACTCTCCCATGCCAAAATTAGCCCCAACTTTCAATTATTAATGGCTGGAACCCCTCAGAAAGGAGGGTCATACGTATTTTTCTGGAAACCCTAGAAGGGTTGTACGGTTCTGCAAAAGGAGACTTGGTGGATGCTTGTGCAATGGGTTCTTTCAAGACCTATGCTCTGATACCATGTTGATTATTCAACAGATAAGGTTAAGCATGAATATCATTCCATTTTTAGCATTTAACCATAACCATAAATGTTGCAGTAACCAAGATCACAAGAAGAAGCACCATGCACAAGAACACAAGAAGTATCCTGGGAAACCCCTCTCGACAAGGGAAGAAAACTCAACCAAATCCTTTTCTATATTCTTCAAGAGAAAGACCTTCACCACCAAGATAAAACCTAGCACACAAGAGGGTGCTCAAACCCTAGAAGACTAGTTCCCAAGAGAGGTGTGCACTTTTCTCAAGGAAGTGTACTTGCTGAAATTTCCAAACTCACACAAAAGATATGTTTCCTCAATGGGGAATTTACCTTTACTTATACTAACCTAAACCTGTCAACAGAAGTGTTTATTGGCACAATAGGGCTGACCTCACTAGCTTATAATATAATTAATATTAACCAGATTAATTATCTTTTACATTAATTACCAGTCACATTAAGGTAGGGCTGACCTGTACCCTTTACATTACAATTAGGGTTACAAGCAGGCCTGACTCTTGAACAATATAGCAAGGGATATTGTACACCCACTAGTGCTCATCGACTAGGGGCACATCCATAGGGATGTCCATATCTTTGGCTCATTACATTACACAGAAGAACCACTTCTTCACACGTTCACCTATGCTCGTCCACAGGCAAATCCACTCAACGGATCTTCTTTCCCACTGCCTCACACAGGAGAGTCATATGGAGTTTCTCGTCAACTTTGTTGCTCAAAGGAGGCTAATACATCATCTTCATTTATGTTCTCATGACGATGCACCCAGCACTTTGGGATTTCACACGTTCACCTTGTGCTCAGCCACATGCACGTCTAACTCAACAGATCGCCTTTCCCACTAGATAATCATTTGGAATTCTTCTCAACTCTCTGAATGGAGGAGGTCATCTCTACGTTCCAACTCTATCTCAGGTAGGAACCACATACCCTCTTTAGGGGCTTTCTCGCAGGTTTGTAAGCTGAAGAATATATTCACATGGCTGCAATGATCCACATCTCACAGGTTTGTAAGCTGAAGAATGTCTCACATAGTTGCAATCATCAACAACTTGTTCACGATCTCTGTCTGACCATCTATTTGGGGGTGGTAACTAGTGCTAGGAGTCAACTCTGTGACAACCAACCTGAACAACTCTTGCCAAAATGCACTGAGGAATCAGTTGTCCCTGTCACTGACAATGTACTTTGACAACCCATGGAATCTGAATACCTCCCTGAAGAACAGCTTTGCTACCTTTGTTGCCTTGTATTATGAGGAAATGGCAAAGAAATGTGTGAACTTGGTGAACCTATCAACCACCACATATATGCAATCTCTTCCATCTACCTTCAGTATCCCTGTGATGAAGTCCATGGACACGCTTTCCCACTTCTACTCCAGGATGGGTAATAGTTGTAATAACCCAATAGGATCAGTCTACTCTAACTTGTTTCGCTGACAAGTCATACACTCCCTCAGATGTCTCAATACATCATATTTGAGGTCCTTCCAAGAGAACATCTCCCTGATCTTCTTGTAAGTTTGAAAGTACCCAGGATGGTCTATCAGAGACGTATAATGCATAGCCCTCATAGTCTCCTCCTTCAGTGTGGACTCGAGGACTAAGTATATGTGGTCCTTGTAGTAGATGATACCATCCACCACCCTGTACTTGTCATCTTGTATGTTGTCATCCATCAACTCACAATAAAATTTATTCTTGGAGTACTCCATCAAGAGGTGGGATTTCCAGTGAACTAAAATTTCTGCAAGTGAATATATCTCGGGCTTCCTGGAGAGAGCATCAACAACTGCATTTTTCTTTCCTTTCAAATACTCAATATCAAAGTCATATGCTTGCAGTTTGTTGACCCACTTATGTTGACTCTCGTTTAAGTCCCTCTGCTCCAAGAAGTACCTCAAATTGTTGTGGTCAGTCTTAACCACAAATTTTCCACCTACCAAGTATTGTTTGAATTTTTCCAAAGCATGCATGATGGTGAGCATTTCCTTGTCATAGATGGAATAAAGTCTCTCTGGCTCTGTGAGTTTCCTAATCTCATATGTTATCAAATGTCTATGCTACATCAAAACTGCTCCAATTCCTTCACCTGAAGCATCACACTCAAGCACAAAGGGCTGAGTGAAATCAGGAAGTGCTAGAACTGAGCAAGTGCTCATCACCTCCTTGAGTTTGTTGAATATCTTATGGGCTTCCTCTATCCACCTGAATGCCCCTTTCTTCATGAGATTTGTGAGTGGTGAACTCAATTGTGAGAATCCCTTTACAAACCGTCAGTAGTAGTTGCATATCCCGAAGATTCCACGCAAATTTGTAAGGTTCTTGGCCAGTGGCCAATCCAGTATGCCCTGGACCTTCTCCCTATCTACTTGTACCCCGTGTGCACTGATCACATGGCCCAAGTACAAGATCTTTGTCATGTCGAACTCACATTTCAACTCCTTATCATACAAGGACTACTCCTCCATGATGCCCAAAATCTCATCCAAATGCTCCAAGTGCTCCTTCTATGTCCTACTGTATATAAGAAGATCATCGAAGAACACCAATAAGAATCTCCAAAGCTGCTTGTTGAAAATGTGATTCATGCAAGACTGGCATGTAGTAGGTGCATTGGTCAATCCAAATGGCATGACCAAGAACTCATAATGCCCATAGTGGCACCTAAAAGCAATCTTATGGACATCTTGCTCCCGGACTGTGATTTGATGATATCTTATGAAAGATCAATCTTCAAAAAATACATTGCTCCATGCAACTCATCCAAAATCTCATCGATCCTAGGAATAGGGTACCTAATCTTGATCGTCTTCTTGTTCAGAGCCTTGTAGTCGATGCACATCCTCATCGTTCTGTCATTCTTATTGACCAAGACAACTAAAGAAGTGAAAGGACTAGAACTGGGTTTGATATGCCCCATCTCTAGTAACTCCTTGATGGCCTTTCCTATTTCATCTTTAATTTTCTTCAGGTGCCTGTAAGGAGTGGTTATTACTAGTTTGGCTCCCTCCAACTCTATACTATGCTCAAAGCCTTTGTCGGGTGGTCTCCCTAGTGGTATCTCTCCAAAAATGTGATCATGTTTACTCAGCAATGATTGAATGTCTACAGGATGGTGTTGTTGGTCCCCCGCTGATTCTTGAGTTGTGATCAAACATTTTGTTGCACAAGTAATGTCTTTGTGCCTAAAGATGGCCTCCATCGTTTTGGTTGACACAATCTTAGGCCACCATTTAAAATTCCCCTCAGAACAATCTTCTTGTCATTTGTTGTATTGAATCTCATATCCATTGCTTGGTAATTCATCGCAAATTCCCCTAAAGAATGAAGCCATTGAACACCCAAAACTATATTGGTGCCCACCAAATCAACCACATAAAAATCGTCGGTCAAGGTATAGTTTCCTAACATCACAGCCAACCTCAGAATCTTTTGTGTGCATTTCATATTAAATCCATCGTCCACTACCACATTGAACCTCTCAAAGTCCTCTATAGCAATGCATCTCATGTCTATCAATGCTGCAACAATGAATTTGTGGGTTTCCCCACCATCAATCAACGTTGTGACACATTGTCCCCATAGTACTCTGACACTGAAAGTGTAGGATGTAGGAGTGTTAGATAGAGTGGTGATAGTCCCACCCTTGGCCTCCACAGGAGGTTGTTCATCACTCAAGTCTCCTTGCTCATTGCCTTGTCCCTGTGTAGCTTCCTCCTCTTCCTCATCACTTTCTGAGTGCAACTCTATATAGTGTACCTTGCCCTTCCCCATGCACTTGTGTCTCGGCTCCCAAGGCTCTTTGCAACTGAATCAAAGTTTCTTCCTTCTCAACTTATTACGGGTTGCCTCGTCCAATGTCTCATTTCCGGTATACTCTTTCTGAAAAGGTTTCTTATCTTTGCTCTTCTTGGGAATGAAAGGCTTGGAGAAAGGTTTGTTCTTTGGAACCACATCCTCCATGTCCCTGGTCCTGATGATGGCATCCTGTAGAGACTCTAGTTCGAAGTCTTTAACCCAACCATGTAGTGGCTCGGATAATCCTTCCGTGAACAACATAACTAGCCTTTGTTTCAATATGTTTGTCATTGTGACCGCAAGCCTATGGAACTCTATATGTAAGCATCTGGTGTCCCATCCTGTCTGAGTTGTGCCAACTCTCTGAAATGTAGTTCTGGATCTTATTTTTCAAATCGCTCCATCAACTTTTGTGTGAAGTTCAGATAGGAAGTAATGTTGGCATGTCTCATAGTGACCAATCCACGGTACCACCAGGGTCTCTCCATCAATCCACGGTACCACCAGGGTCTCTCCATCTAAATGCAAGGTAGCAAATTTAATCACTTCTACCTACGTCATAGGGTTGAGTTGGAAGTATGTGTCCAACTTATGTACCTAGGCTCTAACGATGCACTTGTTGGAACCATCAAAGGAAAGAATGGATAATTTTCCAACCTTTTGCATGAGATCAATGTTTTGTTGACCCCTATTGAAATCCCTTGGTCTGTTCATGTATTAGATATTACAATAGTCTTGTAATGACATGGTTGCCTGAAAATCCTCACCAAGAATCTAGTACTCCCTTGAGTAATCATTAAAGGTTTCAGCTCGTCCTTGTTGTCCTTGATTTTCTGTTTGCTACTCCCCCAAGAACTGAGGCAAAAGAGGTCTAGGAATCACTCTACTGGTGGTCCTAGTGTTGTTTTGTGTGGGAATATTGTTGTTGTTGTCTTCTGCATGGTTCCCATTGTGTCCATTAGTACCCCCTAAACCATTATTGCCCCATGGTTTTCGTTCCCATTGTGTCCATTAGTACCCCCCGAACCATTGTTGCCCCCATGGTTTTGGTTCACTTGAGTACTGTTGATTAATTGAGTCATGAGTTGTACCAGTTGTTGTTGCCACCTTGCTAAATCATTTAGAATGTTCATGGTGTTTCCCTCGAGTTTCTCATCCTTGTCCTCCATGTGTTCATCTTCTTATTAAGAGTGAAATATGTTTTTTGATCCTCATTGCCTTCTACCTCTGTAAGTGATATATTCCCTGCCTTCCCACCTCACAAAATAACAAACACTCAGAGGCTGGCAGGACAGTGGCTCTGATGCCACTGTAATATCCATTGCTTTATTGTTGATATATTTTATGTGTTTTCTTGGCTCACAACTTTTGTCAAATATTTCACAACCTTACTCTGATACCACTGTAATGTCCCTTACTAATTTGTTTTCAATTTTAGCTCAATTTGTTGGTGTGGACATTTTTTCAAACAATTTGCGTGCAAGCAATCTTTATCAATAGCTTGTTAATTTTGAATTGTTTTGCTAACAATATTTAGTAAACACATAAGATATATACCCAGAACTTATTGCATTGAGATTATATGACAGCAATGCTACAGTTTGTCACTATCATAAATACTTTAACAGTAAGCAAGTGAAGACAAATTCTGACATGTACATTAACGAAATGGGTTTCCTGTAGGTAGAGGAAATATACAGCAGTCATATAAAAGATGAACAGACATGTAGGAGTAATCTGTGTGCAGTTGTTTGATGGATAATGGAACAACAGTGCACCCCAATACAAAACTTGTCCCTAAAGTAATGAACTCGGCCCAGACTAAGAGTAACTCGGCCCACATAGATGGTTTAGCCTCCCAACAACAAGACTCAGCCACAAGAATATAGAAATCGACCCAACAATGAGGGTAACTTGACCAACAAAGAGGATCTCATCCCTCTAATTAAGGAACCCACCCAGAAATGAAGAACTCGACCCAGTACTGGAAAGAAACTTGTCCCTAGCATAAAATCTGCCCCCAATAGTGATAGATTTGCTCCTTTGACCAGAAACTCGGTCAGCACTAGAAATTCGTCGCACAACAGATGTAACTCAACCTCTAAGATAAGGAAACTCAGTCCACCAACACAAGAAATGCAACCACAACCAGTTCGCCCTCTTCAAGTAAAATCGACCTCTACAAATGAAAACTCAACTACCAAATGATGAAATCTTGGCCACAATAAAATACAATGAAAGATCTTAGTGATCTTTCCTCCATGATCAACTAGGGTGGATAGTCTCACCACCGAACTCAATCTTTCTCTAGGGGTTTTTGTCCCAAGAGCCAAAAGCCACAAGAGCTCCTCAAAATTTTTTTGCAAAATAAGTCACAAATGAATGAGAGAGTGTGTCTCCATTCTCTTTTATAAATCTCAAGTGACTTTTCCGCTCCCCCCAAAATAATATAAAATGACTTTATAAGGCTTTTAGTCATTTTCTCCCAAAAGCCACATTTTACCCCTTTTAATTTTATTAATTAATTAATGTCAACTTTAATGTTTCTTCTTCGCCCAATTTGACATTAATTAAATAATTCCATTGCTCCAACTATAGCCTACGGGAATTAAATAGGCTATTAAGTCCTCCTAGGCAATTAAGGGGAAAGGGACATCACATGTTAACATGGTGGCATTTAGGACTAAGTTTTGGATTTTAACATGGTTCTAATTGAAATCGAGTGTTCGACATTAACATGGTTATCACTAAGATCACCAAAAGTTGGATACAAACACAGACTGCAATAGAGCCCAAGCATTGGACATTAAAATGGTTGTAATTTAGACCAAATATTGGATGTTAACATGGATGAAATTGTGACCAACACTTGGATGCCAACTTGTATGTAATTGAGACCTTTGGACATTGCCATGGATGAAACTAAGACCACCTTTGGAACACTAATGTGGATGCTACTCTAGAAATTTTTCCAGATGCTACAATGGTTAATTATTGTGACTAGATCTTTTTGATCTAGATGGATCTCAGTGGCCATCCACATTTTCCACTAAATTGCCAATTTGAGCCTATGGTTTTGATAAACCATAATATTCACCCTTTTGATGGGGAATGGAATGTAATGTCATCTTCATTTGTTAATTATAGACATCATGTAATGATTTCCTAGTGGTCTTATGTACATGCCTACAACATAGCGTTAATGCATCGGATCCCATTAGAACTTAGCAGTTAAGCGCGCTCAAGCTAGAATAGTATTGGGATGGGTGACTGCCCAAGAAGTCTTAGTGTTTTACATACCTATGGCATTTTATAAGCTTAGTTCAATTTATCCCACATGCATCATGGGAATTGTTCTCCTCTCACTCTCTCATATATAATTGAGGTGAATGAGGCACTTTAAGCAGGCAATGGAGTGTGATGTAAAGCTTCTTGTGAATGAAGCGTAGCCAACATCTCTTTTTGTTTAGAGATAAGCTACCCCATTTTTTCAGTTTGTGTTCTACAATGTTTTTCTATCTTATTCAGTAATAGAAGTTGGGTTTCACTGTATTTATGTGCTCTCTTCTATATTTTTGCGTATTTCATTGTTATATCTCATTTATATTTTTGTCTTCATGTCATTCTTGAAATAATCTAGATCAGTGGTATCAAAGCAGGATGCTCCTTGTCGTTTCTCGGAGCAGGTCCTCAACGAGGTCAGGGTATAGAGAGTTGGGTCTCGAGCTAGTTTCGCTTGAGGACAACTACTCTCACTAGCCCAAGCGACCTCCCATGGCGAAAGAAAAGAGAGATGACAAAGCAGGTGATCATTTCAAGACGTTGTTCAAGGAAGCCATCATGCGACAAAGGAACGAGATGATGGACAACTTTGCTCAGATCCTTCGAAGACTACCGATAGCAGCGGCTGAGGCATCTTCGACAAGAAGCCATTTCACAAGTGCGACACCCTTCAAGGTACAAGTCAATTTTGATATCCCATTATTTGAAGGCCAAATAGATGCAAATGCTCTAGAAAAATGGTTGAATCTACTAGAAGGTTATTACTCTATCCAAAAAAATTCCAACAGTGAAAAGATCACCTTTGCGCTCCTTAAATCCCTTCCCCATGTCAGAGCTTGGTGGGAAGGTTACTAGGAGAGGTACACCGCAGATGAATCTACACTATTTAGGAGAGAACCCACTTGGGTGGCCTTTGTAGATGCCCTAAAGGAGGAGTTTTACCCTATCGGAAACTATGATGACCAATACATGAGATGGACAACTTTGCGTCAGAAAAGAGACCAAATGGTGTTGGAGTACACCAACATCTTTCATACCTTGCGCTCAAAGATGGGTATCAAAGACTCTAAGCGGCACCTGGTTTTGAAGTACCGCAGTGGCATACACAGGTACATCCAAACAGAGATGGATTTCTTACACATCTCCTCACTGGGAGTTGTTTATCAATATGCAATCAAATTTGAGTAGAAATTCAAGCAACAGAGTAAGTGGGAGAAGCATGGAAAAGGCAACTCTAACTCACATAATGAAAGACAGAGCAAGGAAGGCCAACCTCAAGAGTCAGTCCCAGATGCAGGCAAAGAAGGGTAACGAGAAGCCTAAGAAAGACACCGGAAAGTGGTGTGAGTTCCACAACAACCCTTGGCACAATACTGATTAATGTCGCTCAATACAGTCATTGGTGGCCAAGCTCAAAGACAAAGAGTTGAACCCCAACTTGGACCCTGATTCAGAAAATAATAAAAGGAGACAAATCATCGATGCGGAATGCACTGCTATTGTTGCAACTGCAGCAATCCAACCATAAGAGGATCCTGAGGAGGGGGAGCGCCTCTTCTATTCACAGATGTGGGTGAAGGGGACCCTACTACATTTTATTGTTGATAGCGGAAGCCAAAAGAACATCATCTCAGCAGAGGTTATCAAGCAGTTGGATTTGTCAACAACACCACACCCGCAGCCATACAACATCGGGTGGCTTCACCAGGGTCAAAATATTTGTGTCAGCCAGTAGTGTCATATGTCCTATGGCATCAAGCCCTTCAAGGACGAGGTATTGTGTGATGTTTCCCCACTGGAAGTCTGTGATGTTCTATTAGGCCAACCATATATGTGAAGGCGTCATGTTGTTTATGAATCTTGACCTCGTGGTGTCATTGTTACTCTGGGGGGTCAACTATACAAGATACCAAAAGTAGTTCCGACTATTGTCCCACCAAAACAATGCCACAAAGTAATCTCTCATACTTCAAAGTTTAGCCTCTTCACAATCCGATCAGAAGGTGAACAGAAGGACACTGCAACCACTGCAGCCCCATCCCAAGACCTTTCTATCCAGCAGAAGCACATCGACGAGATTGTAGAAGAGTACCAAGATGTTATTGTTGCACCTACAGGGGTGCCTCCACACTACCCAGTCAAGCAAGGTTATAACAGAACCCTTCATACCCTTCATGTTGCATCTTCATCGACAGAGTCCTCCCACACTCAGGTAGATCATGCAGTTAGATTGGTTGAACAGATCCAACCCCTCCAACAACAGGTTCATGACAGCCTTCAACAAGTTAAGAAGGACAACTTCTTCAGCAAGGCAAGCAACGCACCAAACTTCATATTTAGCATAAGTCTCCCTGTCTCCCAACGGAACTTGATGCAATGGGGACCATTACTTCCTAAGGGGGGAGGAATGATCCAAATGGATCTCAGTGGCCATCCACCTTTTCCACTGAATCACCATTTTGAGCCTGTGGTTTTGATAAACCATGATATTCACCCTTTTGATGTGGAATGGAATGTAATGTCATCTTCATTTGTTAATTACAGACATCGTGTAATGATTTCCTAGTGGTCTTATGTACAGGCCTACAACATAGCATTAATGCACCGGATCCCATTAGAACTCCACAGTTAAGCGCGTTCAGGCTAGATTAGTACTAGGATGGGTGACCGCTCGGGAAGTCCTAGTGTTTTACATGCCTATGGCATTTTATAAACTTAGTCTAATTTATCCCACATGCATCATGGGAATTGTTCTCCTCTCACTCTCTCATATATAATTGAGGTGAAGGAAGCCCTTTAAGCAGGCAATGGAGTGTGATGTAAAGCTTCTTGTGAATGAAGCGTAGCCAACATCTCTTTCGGTTTAGAGATAAGCTACCGCATTTTTCCAGATTGTGTTCTACATTATTTTTCTATCTTATTCAGTAATAGAAGTTAGGTTCACTATATTTATGTCTTCTCTTCTATATTTTTGTGTATTTCATTGTTATATCTCGGTTATATTTCTTCCTTCATGTCGTTCTCCAAATAATTTGGATCACTTTTGGATGTCGACATGGCCTTTAAGGTGGATTTTTAATTGGATGCTAGTTTGTTTGAACATCAATGTGGTCACTTATTTGGACATTAACATGTGCATAAGTTTGGTACCTGTTAAAAATTGTCAATAACATCCATAGATTGACCTTATTAGCAATCAATTTGTGATTTTTGGTTACCAAAAATCACAAAAAAGGAATTTCAAAAACACACATGACCAGTGTTAGCCAAGGTCTCACTTTTGGTCACTACTCTTTGATTTGGTTGTAACAGTCTTTTGTCATGGGCGAAACAATAGAATAGCACCATGGGAGATGTTGGTTGGAAAATAACTTACAAGTATTTGTGACTACAACAAGTAAGCGAGCTTTGCAATAAGGTGGATTATAACAAGTGATCTTTCAACATAGAATAACAATGACACATAGGTTACATAGATTGTAACCCAAAGACAA
>JASDQU010103087.1:73671-84493 GCA_032191745.1 Picea mariana | reverse complement strand
GTTGTATTGATGACCGACGAAGCACCAGTGGAGCAGTGTTCTACTTGAGTGAGTGTTTAGTATCATGGCTAAGCAAGAAAAAATCATCAGTATCTCTATCTACAGCCGAGGCAGAGTATATTGCAGCAACATCATGTTGTACACATGTTCTTTGGATGAAACAAAATTTGAAATATATACAGGTTGAGTATGATGAGCCCATTCCAATCTATTGTGATAATACAAGCTCCATTAGTATCTCAAAGAACCTGGTGATGCACTCAAAGACGAAGCGCATTCCAATCAAGTATCACTTTCTACCAGAACAGGTTGCAGAAAATAACATCAGAGTTGAGTATGTGGGCACAAAAGAACAAGTGGAAGACATATTTACAAAACCACTTCCACGAGAAGCCTTTGAGTATCTTCTCCATAGACTCAGAGTGATTTCTAATCCAAAATAAATGATTTTGAATTATTATCTTATATGTCTTATATGTACACGAGGAACCACCATAAATAGGACAGTTCAATCAGGGGGAGCAACCCAGGATGGAAAGATATCTTTGCCATTGATGAAAAAGAGGGAGAGATTCATCAGATGTAGAGGACAGAGGAATCATTCTAGGGGGAGAAATGGTCATAGAGATGCAGAGGACAGAGGCATGTTTCCAGGGGGAGAAATGTACGAATTATGGGGAGTTGTTAGATATACAAGGATTATTATGTGACAAAGTCACTTTATGACTTTAGAATATGTTAATGTTCATTTTTGTGTAAACTAATATATTCCACATTCATAAGTGGAAATGATTTCTTAATGGAAAATTATATATAACGAGGTAAAATAATTTATAATAAGTGCATCGTTATTCGTTGATAATATCATATGGTGCTATTGGGAGTATCTTTCTTTGAGACTCAACCCTATCTAGGGTTTCCTGATTTAGTGATCTAGATCATTTTTTAATAGTTTGTTGTTACTTCTACTAAATAAATGGCTAATCAAATAAGAGTCTATCATGTTGTACCAAGATATTGGAGCTTGATTGAATTCATAGATATCCCTTTTCAACCTATATACCATATCTTCCTATATTTTTATATCATGTCCTAGTGGCTAGTGAAAATAAACTTCTTCTTCTAGAATGTCATTTAAGAATGAAGTTTCATATCCATTTGGTATACCTTCCATTTATTTTGAGTAGTTATTTCTAAGACCACCCTCCCATTTTTTTTTAGTATTTATTTCTAAGACCACCCTTACTATATCTAATATAGACACTAATGCAAAAAAAAAATCTGAAACCAATTCCATGTTGTTGTGCAAACCCCTTTGCTACTAGTCTTTCCGTGTATCTTTATACTTCACCCTTTTCAATAAATTTAGTTTAATTTCAAAGAAATATAATCTTTGTATCCACAAAAATCTACTAGATCCCATGTATCATTCCTTTCTATGGAATATATTTCTTCATTCATGGCTTGGACACATTTCTCTTATTTGACAACTTCTTGAGAACAGATTGATGGACATGTAAACAATGCAAATTTTGATTGATTATCTAATTCTTCATAAATTTTTTGTAGAATTATACTCTTTCTAAGACCAAAAAAATTAGTTGATTTAGGAATAGGAGTAGACTGAACTGCTTTCCTTGATCACTCTCCTTCAACTTGAATTATGAGATTCCTTTTTGGAGACCATCAAATAGGTGATTGAGCTTGTGTACCTTCTTGTTATTCTTCTTCGCTCTACTCTTCTTCATCAACTTGTACATAAGGAGTTATTTTTCCAGTAGTCATAGTTTTGCGTATACTTCCATCCCGAGCTATAACTTCTTTGAAATGTACATCTCTTATGATTACAAACTTATTTTTGACTCGATTATATCATTTGTATTCTTTGGACTACTCACTATGTCTTGTGAGAATGCATTTCTCAATTTTGTCATCAAGTTGTATTCTATATTGAGCAAGTATTTGAGCACATTCCACACATGTAAACATCATGAAATGTTATACACCAAACTTCACACCACTCCAGGTCTCTCGTGGCACTACATTTTACACACTCTTTGTGGGAGGCCTATTCAAAATGTATATAGAACAAGAAACTACTTCACATTATGATATCGATTTATGAGTGGAACAAAATGAAACCACATATTTTTAATATTAACATAGAGAGATAGTGAAAAATAATAGAGATACAGTAAAACGTGACTTTTATTAAATAGGAAATATGTTGAAAACTGTAAAATGCAGACTGAAAACAAGCTTGCTAGAATGGTGGCAGCTTATCTTTGAGAAGAGATGTGACGGTTATGCTCATTCACAAGAAAATGAGTACAATGAGGCTCTGAAGGCCTTTTTACAATAAACATGAATTTAAAAACCATAGAGATCCAAAAAACTAACCCTAGGAGATGAAGCACCAAGAGTCATGTGGGCCTCGTTGGGGTAAGTTAGTACATCAACTTCTCGAGGTCATAACTTTTTCATACGATCAATGTTTAGGGTGCACAATAGCTTGCTAGAAAGGTATTGATGAGGAGATTCATTTAAGGTGCTCAATCAGATATTTTTATTATTATTGAGATGCCTGATAGAGAAAAAGTGTAGTTTAGGCCCTCAGAATGGCCCTGGAAGTTCAAGAACCAAAAAACTGCTAAAAATAGTAAGTTTCCAAAAAAATGTTTTGAGATACTTGGAAAAGGTGGGTGGCCACCAAGATACTCTTGGATCAATCCTCCCCCCTTAGGAAGAAATGGTCTCCATTGTGTTGACTTCCCCCATCAGATGAGGAATTTTTTGTTGAATTTGGCCCTCGGTGAGCCACTTTCCTTGGTGCAAGAGATGCACTTCTTTGACAACCTGATAAATTTGGATCCTCTGTTGGTGAGTGAACTTGACTTGTGTGTCCATGATATGATAATTGGATGCTTATTCCATGTATTCAGGGTTGAGCTCTATTGGTGTCAATTGTTTTGCTATCTCCCAGGTGTCCCATAATTGTGGAAAATAAGGCCAAAGGAGGTCCACATTGAACACTGGGTGCAATCCAAGGAAGGGGGGAAAGTTAATATCAAAATAATTTCCATCCACAACCTTAGTGATGGTGTAGGGTACATAATGGAGTGGACGAAGCTTCTGATGAGGACTTGTAAGGTGTTCTTTTCGCAAGGGAAACCAAATTTTGTCTCCCACCTAAAACAAGTGTGACACCCAGTGTTGATCATGGCACTGCTTGTAATTGGAATTGGAATTCTGTAAGATATCCTGAACCGGTGGGAAAATGTGTTGGATCCTCTCAATGAACCAGGTGTTTTTGTGAACTCTAGTTGGAGCATGCGATGACTCTTCCTGGGTGGCCACAAGGGGTAGTGCAACATCAAAGGGACACAATGGCTGGAATCCAAACCCCACTTGAAAGGCGATATGGTCGGTTGAGTTAGGTATGGATCTATTGTAACTATGTTGAAGATAAGGAAGAATCCCATCCTAGGTGTGTGGTTGCTTGGAATTGTACATGTGCAGGATGTGCATGATCATATGGTTGGCGACCATGGTTTGGCCATCTTTATAGTGGTGGAAGGTAGTGGAATTGGTGATCTTGGTGTCCAGCAGTGACCAGAGGCTCGACCAGAAAGTGTTGAGGAACCAGTTGTCATAATCTGAGATAATGGTTTGCAGGATCCCAAAGTGTACCCACACTCATTCAAAGAAGAGCTTGGAAGTGGCCTCCATTGTGATTCTCTTCTTGCAAGTGGCCAAAATCATCATCTTGGAAAAGCAATCAATAACCACAAAAGCATAGTCATTTCCCCTCTTGGTAGACAGAAGGCCCAAAATGTAGTCCATTGAGATGGATTCCTAGGGCCTATTAGGACTAGGAAGAGGAGTGTACAGGCCTTGTTTCTTAGTGGACAGTTTGGAAATAACATAGATAGTCTAGGACTGATATACCTTTTGACAACATGTCAAAGTTTCGGCCAGTAGAAATGTCATTGCAACACTGCCACTTCCTTTTCCATGCCAAAGTGTCCTTCCACCTAACTATAGTGGACTTCCCAAATCAAATTATCTCACTCTCTTGATGGAACACATAGCTGGCCCAGATGGAACAACAACCCTTCCTGAATATGGAAATTAGTGACAGTTGTGTTTTCACCCAAAATCTGGTAGGTGTTGGTGAAGTCATGATCTATCTCATAGAGCTGACGCCATATCGAGGTCGTGTGGTTACATGAATTGAGTACTATGGTGGGTGCTCCAACTGGAGGTCTTCTTATAAAATCAGTGTCTCAGTTGGTACTTCCTGTTTTATAATTGATGTTGAGGTGGAACTATTGCAAATTAGTGGACCACTTCTGATGGTGGTCATTCTATAATTTTCCTTGTGTCTGCATCAACTAGAACAACTTATGATAAGTGTGGACGATTTTCTCCTTCCTGAGAATGTAATGCCTCCAATCATGGTAGGATTTCACAATAGAGTATATTTCTTTTTCATAAGTAGGTTACTTACAGACAACATTTGATAGTGTCTCACTATGATAAGCCATGGGGTGGTCATGTTGAGTGATGATTGTTCCCACAACATAGTTTGAATAATCTGTCTCGATCTCAAAATGTTGTTGCAGGTCAAGGAATGAAAGCACTAGGGAGAAGCACAAGCACTACTTTAGGTCATCAAATGATTTCTATTGGGATAGGACCCACACAAATATTTCCTTACCACCACCCATGTTTATGTGGCTGAGGGCCCATACAATATTGGAGAATCCAAAAATGAACTTGCAATAGAAATTGAAAAGGCATAAGAAGATCCAAAACTCAGTGAGCATGGTTGGGGCTGGCCAGTCATGGATGGCTTGGATCTTGGCTGGATCAACATGCACACCATGTGCATCAACAATGTAACCTAGGTATTGGACCCTATCCATGCCAAAGGCTAATTTTTCCAAGTTGGCATATAGTTTGTGCTACTGCAGATTGTGCAGAACTTGTTGAATATGCGGCAAGTGTTCTTCCCATGTCTTATTGTACACAAGGATTTCATCCAGATACACCACCACAAAATAATTAGTGAAAGGACACAAGATATCATCCATCATCCTCATGAAAGTTGTTGGGGCATTTTTCAAACCAAAGGGCATGACCACCCATTCAAAAAGACCTTCTTTTGACTTGAACGTAGTTTTCCATACATCTGTCTATTCTATTGATACCTCATGGTAGCCATACTTTAGATCAATCTTACTGAAGTATTTACCCCCCTTGAGATGATCAAGGAGATCCTTGATTCAAGGAATCAAGTTCCGGTTCCTGATTGTGATTTTATTTAGGGCATGGTAATCAATGTAGAGTCACCAAGTCCCATCTTTATTCTGCACTAGCATGATTGTGCTTCCACAAGGTGATGATATGGGTCAGATGTGCCCCTTGTGGAGGAGTTCCTGGATCTGACACTTGATCTCCTAATTTTCTAGTGGAGCATTGCAATAGACTATCCCATTTGGTAGTGATGCATTGGGGGTCAGATCGATGGGATGATTGACCTGATAGTGCAGAGGTACCCTAGTAGGTGATTAGAATATGTGTTTTTATTCTTCCATGACCTTATCCACTTGATCCTGCTGCGTGGAGAGGTCAGTTGTGGAGGCCATGGATGTGGTTGCAACCTTTCACTCACTCTGAGAGCGAATCATGAAGAAGACAAAATTATCGATCTCAGAAATGAACTTCCTTCATTTCTTGGCAGAGATCAAGGAAATAACACTAGGTGGGACTACCTCAAGTATCCTTTACAATTTCCTATTCAATATAATAATAACATTATGAGGCCTAGACTCATATACATCATTATGTTTCCATAAATAAGGTTGGCCCAAAAGAACATCACAAACTTCAAGGGAAGAAACATCACACAATACCTCATCTTTGAATGGCTTGATGTCGTATGACAGACGACGTTGTTGGATGACGTGAAGATCGCTTCCTTGACAGATCCATCCAATGGTGTAGGGATGCAGGTGCGGTGTTGTCGGAAGGGCTAGCCACTTGAAAACCTATTTTGAGATGAGGTTCTTATGGATACCTCTATAAATGATGAAGTGGAATGGAGTTCCTTTCACCCACATCTGTGAATGAAAGAGGTACTCTCCTTCTTCTAGCTCATCAGGTTCACCAGGATGGATGTTGGTGGTAGCAATGGTGACACTGCCCTCCACATCAATGATTTGTCTCCCCTTTTTTGGTTATGACTTAGAGTCATAACCCACATACAATTGATAGTATTTTACCTCATCCACCAATGAATTCGTTGAGTGACAATCAATAGTGTTATGCCAGGGGCTCTTATGGAAGTCGCACCACTTCCCAGTATGTTTCTCAGTCTTCCCATTGTCCTTGTTTTCTTTTGTCTTGGACTGGTTGTACTGAGGTTTCCCATATTTTCTTTTTCCTTTGTTCTACAGATTGGGGATGCAGTTTCCCTTCTTATTCTATGAGGGGTTCCCAGACCCAAACTTCTGCATCTTTTGTTTCAACTTTTGCTCAATTTTGACGACATATCAATAGGACATACCCAAGGATGAGATGTCCAAAAACTCCATTTTTTTCTCGATGTATCTATGCAGACTACCACGGTACTTGAGCACTAGATGTTTCTCAAAATATTTGATACCCATCTTGGTGCACAAGGTATGGAATACATTAGTGAACTCTAGCACTGTTTGGTCTCTTTGCTTCCATAGTGTGGTTCATCTTGTATATAAGTCGTCATAAATTCCAACATGGTAGTCTTTTTCCCTAATATCATCCCTGAAGGAACCCCAAGTGGGTGCAATTGCAAATCATGTGGATCCCTCTATTTCCTTTTTATCTCAAAAAGTCTCCCACCAATATTTGACATGGGGGACAACATTGAGGAGCATCTACATCTATTTAACCTTCAAATATAGGAATATCAAAATTGATATATACCTTGAAGGGGGAGACACCTCTGGTTGAGGTGGATGTGTCGCTTGTCAACATTCGTCGGAGGATTTGTGCAAAGTTGTCCATCATTTCATTCCTCTATTTCCCAAGGGCTTCCCTGAGAAACATTTTGAAAGGATCTCTTGTCATGTCGTCTTTATTTTCTCCCACCATGGACAATTTCTTGGGCATGCGAGATCAATTTTCCTCAAGAGAAATAAGATCAATACCCAACTCTCTATACCTTGATCATGTCGGGGAGATGCATTAAAGAAAACAACAAGGAGTAGACTACTCTGATACCACTGATCTAGATTTATGAGAAAAACGAAATGAAACCATAGATTTATAATATTAACATAGAGACAGAGTGAACAATAATAGAGATACAATAAAAATTGACTTCTATTAAATAGGAAATATGTTGAAAACTGTAAAATCCAGACTGAAAACAAGCTTGCTAGAATGGTGGTAACTTATCTCTGAGAAGAGATGTGACAAATATGCTCATTCACAAGAAGATGAGTGCAATGAGACTCTGAAGGCCTTTTTACAATAAAAATGAATGTCAAAACCCTAGAGACGTCCAACAACCTAAGCATAGGCGATGAAGCACCAAGAGTCATGTGGGCCTTGTTGGGGTAAGTTAGTACATCAATTCCCAGGGTCGTGACTTTTGCATACGATATTCGTTTAGGGCGCACGATAGCTCGTTGGAAAGGTATTGACAAGGAGATTCATTTAAGGGGATCAATCAAAGACTTTGGCTATCATTGAGGTTCTTGATCGTGAAAAATAATCGTTTAGGCACTCAAAATGGCCCCGAAAGATCAGGAACCGAGAAACTGCTAAAAATAGTAAGTTGCCATAAATTTTTTTCTTTCAACAAACTCCTATCCATGTTCACGATTGTTCTATTCTTCCTTTCTACTATACCATTCTATTGTGGCGTGTACCTATCTGTGAATTGTCTCTTGTTTCGATGATGTTTACAATATGATGTAAACTCTTTGGAGTTGTATTCTCCTCCTCAACCAAATATCAATATTTAAATATTGTGACCACTTTAATTTTCAACCAGAGCCTTATACTCCTTGAACTTGTCAAAATTTTCAAATTTGAGCTTCAAGAAATTCAAGGCTTTCAACTAAAATCATAAATGAATCTCAAGTAATAAAAGTGTCCTCCAAGAGATTGGGTTTTCATAACTCCACACAAATAAGTATGTAATAAATACAATGGTTCCTTAGCCTTGTAATATGCACTAATTGGAAAGTTGTCCCTATGTTGTTTTCCCAATATACAACTCTCACAATAGCTAGATTGTTTATGTATGATTGGAAGGACTTTAACGAATTAATTCTACTACAACAAATTAAGTCCTCCAAAATGCAAGTGACCAAATATCATATGACAAAGCCAAGATTCATCTATACTGATTATTTTATGGGAAAATGAGGTTAATTGATTGGCATTTGGCATATTCAAAGGATACATCCTATTCTTGATCATTTTAATTCTAGAAATTAGTCTCCTTCTAGGTAATTTGTCTAGGATTGTACAAGTATTATGATTAAATATAACTTTATAACCATTTTTAAGTGGAGCAATGGTCATAAAGCTATGTTTTAATCATTGCACTAAATAGAAAGCTATGTTTTAATCTTTTCACTAAATAGGCATCTCACTTCAACAACATTAACAACCTTGTCATCACTCAATTTGGCTTTAGTAGGCTTGCAACCAAAGGTCTTTCTTACTACAACCACTATCTAGTAACCAACGGTCTTTCTTACTTTCTTGCGAAACACCAAAAGTAATAAACTTGGAAGTAACTTCAAAGGTAGAATCAAATTAACTTTTATTTAGATCTACATTTTTTTTCTACGTTCATTAGCATAATTCTCCTACTTTTTACCATAATGGCATTGGACTTTGGATTTGTCATATCCTTTTATTTGTTGATGACCTCTACCACTCCCAATTAAACTCTAAGGATTTTGTTGTGGCGTATCTCCCTGATTTGAGCTTGAATTGCCATCTATTTGTGAGTTGACTATGTTATGTATAGTCTTGTCGTTGTTGTTCCTTCCTCTACCACTATTGATGTATGCCAATAATTTGAATGCATTATGTAAGGAATCATTTTCCATGTTCATCCTTGTCTCATGCGATAGGAGGGATCCCATTAGCTCATCTATCCAAAGTTGTGTTTGATTTTTTGATTCTTCAATGAAAACCACTACAACATCAAATTTGGCCAGCAAGCTCCTCAAAACTATCTCAACTACTATATGGATTTTATAACTTTAAACTAGTTTACTACATTTATCATTTGATTCATAAACTGGTCAACATAGGTCAACATACATAGAATCCTTCATTTTCATATTCTCAAAACTCCTCCTAATAGTCTACAACTTCAGTGTTTTTCCTTGTTTTTTCAGGTTTTGAAAAATTTGGTATTGTAATCCTTTCTAAATAAAGCCATAATGTCTTTGAATCTTTCTTTATTTCTTTGAACATTTTTCATAGTTTGTATATTTCCTTGATCTAGTTCCCAACCATCTTAGAATGAAGGAATTCAACCATCTTAAAACGAAGGAATTTTTTCAACTTGATGAACCAAATTTCATAATTTTTACTTGTAAAAGTTGGTCCCTATGTTATCCTAGACTATTGCCATAGACCATTCATTGAATTATTACTTTTTAAGCCCTATATGGAAGCACTAAGCGTTTTTTTAGTGTTGGGCATCAAGGGTGCTATGGATAAGAGTTTGTCTTCTTTCTATAGCTTTCTCATATACTAATATGTTCTAACATTAAGCAACTTTTTAGTGTTGGGCTTCAAGGGTCTTATGGATAAGGGTTTGTCTTCTTTCTATAGCTTTCTCATATACTAATATGTTCTAACATTTCTGTTTTATAGCTTTCTCATATACTAATATGTTTGAACATTAGTACTTGGCTCATATCTCCAACTAAGGAAGATTAATTGTACTCTTAGTCATACTACATGATTAACCTATACTATGTGAGAGTATTTTTTTAGTGTTGTTTTTGGTGCCACCATTCAGATATTGGAGGGTACATGGAGGCGAGATTCCGTGTACAAGTGTTGTCTGTTCTAGTATTACTGGAAGGGGTATGGATAAAGGTTGTAGTGGTGTCCAACTGGATGAAACAAGAAGTTTCCAGCCAAGTCAAACCATGTATAGTTTCTCTATGTATTCTTTCTCAACCACAATTTTACCCACTTAAAAACAGATCATTATGATTCTTTATAAACACTGAAACCTAGAAAAAAAAAAATCAACCAAGCCATAAAGTGAAAACAAAATCCCTTCATGTGTATTATTTCTCAACCACAATTTTATCCACTTAAAAACAGATCATTATGATTCTTCTTTATAAACACTGAAACCTAGAAAAAAAATTCAACCAAGCCACAAAGTGAAAACAAAATCCCACAATTTTACCCACTTAAAAACAGATCATTATGATTCTTCTTTATAAACACTGAAACCTGGAAAAAAAATTCAACCAAGCCATAAAGTGAAAACGAAATCCCTTCATTCGGAAAAAAAAATATGCAAAACCAAGTCGTTAAAAACCTTCTAAGTACCTTGCTATATGCATCAATTGTCAACCTCCCTCCCTTGGATTCTGCACTGCAGCCTCTTCAATCCACATCTATACACACCTCTCGCTCTAAACCTCTACTGTGCTACCACTCTCATGGAGCAAGCAACAAATTAACTAAGACTGGAACTGTTAAAAAAACTCAAGAACACACATACACAATTACAGGAATGAGCTAAGGCTCATAAGCTTCGATACCAAACTTCATTTCTTGT
>JASDQU010103087.1:47376-59466 GCA_032191745.1 Picea mariana | reverse complement strand
TTTAGAAATATCGATTCTCTTATTTATGCTACTCGAGATACCTTTGATTTTCAAGATCAAGGTTAACCACCTCCTTATAATATGTTCATTTTATTTTATCCTCTAATTCTTTATCACACCATATATTCTCTTTGAATTCAATTTGTACAATATTTTTAATATTATCGGTATTCTGAAAATAACTTCTTCTTTTATTCCCCTATGATTTAGCCAAGAATTGGGATCATTATGCCCTCCTCGCTTGAGCCATTGGTTATTTTGGCTAGACTATGAAGAAATTTTGGGGAGCCTCCTGTCATCCATATTGTTTATCTTGTTCTTATACATTTAAGTACCTAATCATAGCTATGTTCTCACTAGGTAAAAGACTCTCTTCTATGAGTGTAATTTCCCCCACCTCTTGATGAAGAGGGTTGGGGAGACTCAGTAGTCTAGATTTCCCCGCTAGACTATAGTCTCAGGCATATTGGGGACAAAGTCAACCAGAAACCATGATATTCTAAAGTTAAGTTGACTTTGTGGAAAAAGGGTAACTCAATGAAGAAAAAGATGAGTTAGGTGAAGAGTTAACCCTAAGGGTAAACTAATTCAATGGAGGAATAGATTGGAGCTATAAAGGAAAGGGCAAGGCACACTCCTTATTCATTCTAGATTTTTATCTTATTTGCATTGGACCTCTTGAGCATAATCAGTTTTAAGGTTTTTGAGTCTAAAACCCTAAAGATCAACTCAGTCGTGAAAGATCCCACCTTTCTTGATCCAGGCTTGGTCTAGGAAGTGAAATAATCTTGCCACGCCATTCTATAGTGTTTCAAGTTGGCTCTATAGGCATTTTCCAGGCTAGGGCACAACCCAGGGGGGTTTCCGGCCACGGGGCGCACCATCTTGGAGATATTGGTTCAATCTAGAGGAAGGAGGAGGTATCTTGGGAAAGTAACACCCGGGTTATCTTCGTAGGGTCCTTGGCATTATTCTTGATCTATTCTTGAGGAGTTTATCCTTGCAGTTTATTTCTATGATCTTAGCAAGAATTGGAGAGAAGGAGGGTGCATTGCATAAAGTGGTTTTCATTGTTTGGAGTCTCAAATCTTCATAGATTGTCTTCAAACTTCATCATCTTGGTAGCAGTGGCCTGATCTATGATCTAGTAGAGTTTGGTGGTATTTGGACGTTCCTATAGGGGAGAACGTACCCTCTTTGACTTTATCAAATCAGGCAAGGTGCAATCCAGTTTAGGGATTGTCTACTTGGAGAAGCGACACTTCTCAGATCATCTTGAGACTTGTTCTAGAGGTTTATATTAGCCCAATCTACATTTTGGGTGAGTTTGGAGAGATTTGGAGGTCACGAAAGGGTGGGCCGAACTTGAGGGTTTGGAAGCATCGAGAGCAAGGTGCAACTCAACTAGTTGGAGAGCTTTTACAATGTAGTGGCCAAGTTCTTCTATATTTGGTCAAAGTTCCTTGCTGGCATCCTTTGGAGGCTTGGATCTCTTCTCTTTCAGCCTTTGGGAGGCATTTATCTTTGTGTTTTTCTTCTTATTGTATCGGCTAGCATCCCATTTTGTTATTATTGGGGCATTCTTCCATATCTGGAGATCTCTTGTATACGAGATCTAGTTACTATCTAAATAAAGGTCAAATATGACATTGTTGATTCTCTACTGGTGTTCTTATATATTTTGTCTTGTTTATGATTGTATGCTTCATATCTATTGGTCAATCAACATTGAATAACCCAAATGCACATCTTTTTGGATACACGTGAAAACACATGAACAAACATAACAAACAATAAACAGTTATTGTTCTGATAAAACAATTTGGCTCAGGAACATTACAGTGGTATCAAAGCGTTGATTCTCCTAGCCAGTGGGGGTTAGTGCATGCATAATTTCAGTGGAATTTACATGGGTAGACACATGAAGCAGACAGTTGAGACAGAGGGTTAAATGGAAGGATTAGGTGAGGACATTGAGCCATAGGTTCTATCACGGTTCGCTAAGGAGTTGCAACACTCCATAAACATGACACAGAGAACCCTTTTGCATCATCTACAATAGATCCAGGAAACAGTACGTAGGGGACAGGTGGAAATGAGAGAGACTTTGAGAAAGGTAAATGAAAGCCAGGAGAGGCTGTCACAACTCCTGATCCACATGACTCATGTAGGGAAGGGTCTTAAATTTTATGCCAATAGAGAGGCTAGTGGATCTCATGGAGGGGCTAGAACTTAGTAGGAGTACAAACCCCATTAACACATTGAGGGATAGAGATATGGAGGAGGTGCACCCCAGGGACATACATATAGAAAGACCACGCCTAGGACCTATCTACATACATTCTTGGATACTCAGCCACAACACAACTATGAGGATGAGATTGAGGATAATTTTGAGTAGTATGACTGAGAGTATCATTCCTTAAGTGCATGGTTTCAAGGGAAAGTCATGCTAGATCAGTATTGTGGGATAAAATTCTAGGGCAAACCAAAACAATATCAAAGTCCCAACTATGAACTAGAGCATAGAGCAGGAAAAATAGAAATCCCTTATTTTGATGGATCTGCTAAGGTGATAGCACAAGCATGGGTATAGAAGCTAGATAACTACTTACAACTTAAACCCATGAGAGAGATGGATTCCATCAAATTTTCCACCATGTACCTAGACGGGAAGGCTCATGATTGGTGGTACCATGGGTTGACCAGATTAGGTCACAACCATATTACATATTACATAGTTCACACAAAGGCTCATTGACATATTTGACCAAGGGGATCTGGAGCTACCTTTTAGGGATCTGACATAGCTTAGACAGATAGGATCATCGAAGGATTACATATAAGATTTCCATAGGTTAGTAGCGATGGTACAAGATGTGTCTCAAGTGAGACTTATGATGATTTTCAAAGAAGGGTTTATGGAACCCTTGAGGGGTTGGGTCAAGGCCTTTAAGCCTACCATTCCATCTAGAAGATCAGAGACTTAGGTTCAGTAGCTAAGACGAGATTCACCCCTAGTCCTCCCAATCAAGGGGGTATAGAGAAAATACCTCCTAAGAACGAAGGAGAAAGAGAAACAAGGGGGTTTGAATGAGGAAGAGGCATGATGGATGAGCCCACTAGGAGGGAATTGAGGAGGAAGAAGTTGTGTTTCACCTGCAAGGAACCATGGGACCCAACACACAAGTCCATGGGTAAGGGAAAATCCCACTACATTGAGGTGATCTCAGATGATGAGGAGGATGAATATTTTGTCCATCTACAGAACATGGAGGCCAAAAATCTAGGACAGACAGGAGAGGAGGATGCTAGTCATGACCCTACAACAGATGAGAAGGTGACTATTGCATCCATCAATGGGGTACCTAAATTCAACACCTTCAGGATGAGAGGAGTGATACAAGGGTCGAAGGTATCAGTTCTCATTGATGGAGGTTCCTCACACAAATTCATTGACTCAACATTACTACAAAGAAGGCACATACCAACAGTGGAATTTGAGGGATTTCGTGTGGAGGTAGTAGGAGGACGCACCATGCCTTGTGATAGGTACATGATTTAGCACATTATTTATGTGTGATGGATATTCCAGACACCAACATCATCCTAGGAGTACACTGGCTCAGCACATTAGGGCCAATCACCACAAATTATAAAATCATGGAAATGCCTTTCACAGAAGAAACATGGAACAAGGTGGTTCTCAGAGGTATGACAGGAAAAACACCAAGGGTGGTAACAAAAAAGTGCATGGATGACATCTTCTGAAGGGAAGACATTGCTTATGTAGTAGAATCTAGAATTTCAGTTAGATTAGAAAAAAAAAAAAGGGAAACACACTACGCACCAGAGATCAAGAAAATCATGGATAGGAATAACAAGGTCTTTGAGCCTATACCACCAAGGGAACCACCATATAGGGGGTTTGAGCACATCAAAGAGTTATAGGAGGGTGTGAAACCTGTCATCACCACTCCTTATAGGAACCCCAAGAAACACAAGGACGAAATTGAACAGAAAATTAAGGATTTGTTGGATATGGGTCACATCAGACCGAGCTCCAATCCCTTTGCATCTTCAATAGTGTTGGTGAAGAATAAATATGGAACAATGCATATGTGTATTGACTACAAGGCTCTAAACAAGAAGAACATCAAAAATTGATATCACATCACATGGATTGATGAACTATTAGATGAGCTCCGTGGGCTAGTATATTTCACTAAGATTGATTTGCACTCTGGCTATCACCAGATAAAGATGAGGGAGAAAGATATTTCCAAGAGTGCGTTTCAGCGTCACTATGGACATTACAAGTTTCTAGTCGTGCCTTTTGGGCTGTTGAATGCAACAACCACCTTCCAATCATGCATGAATTATTTGTTCAATAAGCATATAAGGAAGTTCTTATTAGTCTTCTTTGATGATTTACTGATCTATAGAAAGACTTGGGAGGAGCACCTTCAACATGTGGAATAGATTTTGACTATTATGGAGGAGCAATCCTTATATTCCAAGCATTCTAAATGTGAATTTGGGATGACAGAGGTCCTTTTTTTAGGACAAATTATTGGAGTGAATGTGGTATAGGTACATCAATAAAAGATACAAGCCATCATCGATTGGCCCACACCGAAGACACTCACTGAGTTGAAGGGGTTTTTGGGCATATGTTACTACTACAGGAGATTTGTCAAAGGATTTTCTAAACTTTGTGCACCTTTGACCGATTTGAACAAGAAAGGGGCCTTCAAATGGAACCCAAAAGCATAGGCCACCTTTGAAAAAATGAAGAAAGTAATGAGTACATGCACGGTATTAGCCCTACCATATTTTGCAACTACCCTTCACAGTAGAGTGTGATGCATCAGGGGAATGCATTTGAGCCATACTTATGCAAAACAGGCACCCAATTTTCTATGAAAGAGGAAATTTGAGAGGTCGTGAGCTCCTCTACACCATTAATGACAAAGAAATGCTAGCCATCGTGCATGCATTGGCTAAGTTCAGACAGTGTTTAGTTGGGGAAAAATTTGTAGTAAGGACATATCACAATAGCCTCAAGTACTTCCTAGACCAAAAGGACTTGAATGAAAGACCGAAAAAGTGGGTGAGAAAAATCTAGGCATATGACTTCAATATAGAATTTGTCAAAGGGAAGAATAACGTGGTATGAGACGCTTTCTCCAGAAGACCATCATTTTATGCCATGACTAATATTTCAGTGGATTGGAAGGCCCATCTCTTGGTGGAATATTTGAAGAAAACATTTTCTTGTGAAGTGATTGATGGGTAGGTGATAGATGAAAATTTCAGGATTATGGATGATTTCATAAACTACAAGGGACGAATTTTCTTGGTTACTGAATCATTCTTCAAGACCAAGGTGTTATAGGCATGCCATGATTCACCAATGGCATGGCACCAAGGGTTCATCAAGACATATAGAAAGACACATGAGAGGTTTTCTTAGAAGGGTTTAAAGGAAGATGTGATGAACCACATCAAGGAGTGCAACACTTTCCAGGCAAACAAAGATGAACACACTCACCCAACAAGACTACTACAACCACTTCCCATTCTAGAGAAGAAGTTGGAGAGCATATCCATGGATTTCATCAAAGGGTTGCCCAAGGTTAAGGGTAAGGACTACATTTTTTTAGTGGTGTAAAGGTTGACAAAGTTTGAACACTTTTTTTCCATTGCCACAGATTTCAGTGCAGCCCAGGTTGCAGACCTATTCTTCAGGGAATTTTTCAAATTGCAAGGGATGCCCAAAACCATAGTGAGTGACAGGGATAGCAGGTTAATGAGCACTTTCTGGCAGGATCTCTTCATACTAGTACGTACGACCCTGATACCTAGTACCAGTTATCACTTGTAGACATATGGCCAAATAGAGATAGTCAATAAATCAGTCGAAGGTTACCTCATAAATTATGTGGCGGGACAAAAGAAAGAATGGGTCAAATGGCTTCACTTGGGGGAATACTATTACAACACCACTCATCATATGTCCATTGGTGTGTCACCATTTAGGGCCTTATATAGCTATGACCCTCTCTCCTTTATGGAGATTTCCTTCATAGACAACAGGGTTCCCATGCTCCAGGACTAGATTCAGCAGAGTCAGGAAATACTTAGAGAATTGAAGGATCACCTACATAGAGAACATAATCAACAGAAGGTACAGACAGAGAAGCACAAAGTTGAGCACACCTTTGAGGTTGGTAACTTGGTTTATTTGAGGCTCCAACCGTACCTACAAGAAGCTATTATGAAAAGTGGTGCAAAGAAGCTCCAGCCCTGTTTCTTTTGTCCATATAGAGTCAAAAGGAGGGTAGGATTTGTGTCTTATGAGTTGGATCTACCACAGGGCAACAAAATACATAATGTCTTTGATGTTTCATGTTTGAAAAGGGCCATCGGAAAGCATGTCACTCCTATCAATGAATTGCCACCCATGGATGAAGAAGGACAGTTGGTACTAATTCCAAAGGAGATACTTGAAGTCAGGGAGAGGAATCTGAGGAAAAGAAGCATCAAATAATATTTGGTTAAGTGGAAGAATATACCTATGGAGGATGCCACGTGGGAAGGGGAGAAGTTGATCCAAGAGACAGGTTCATAATTTCTTGTGGGAAAGCAATTTCTAGCAGGGGAGACTGTAATGTCCCCTGCCTCTCGATGAAGAGGATTGGAGAGACTCAATAGTAAATATTTCCCCACTAAACTATAGCCTCATTCATTTTGGGGACAAATTCAACTATAAAACATAATATTCAAAAGTTAAGTTTACTTTGTGGAAAAAGGGTAACTCAACGAAGAAAAATAAAAAGATGAGTTAGGTTAAGAGTTAACCCTAGAAGTAAACCAACTCAATGGAGGAATAGATTGGAGCTATAAGGGAAAGGGCGGGGTTCACTCCTTATTCATTCTGGATTATTATCTTATTTGCATTGGAGCTCTTGAGAACAATCAGTTTTGAGGGTTTTGAGTCTAAAACCCTAGAGATCAACTGATTGGTGAAAGATCCCACCTTTCTTTATTCAAGATTTCTCCTGGAGATGAAATAATCTTACCACACCATTCTATAGTGTTGTAGGTTGGTTCTATAGGTAGTTTCCAGGCTAGGGCGCAACCCAGGGGGTTTCCAACTAGGGGGTGCACCATCTTGGAGATATTGGTTCGATCTGGAGGAAGGAGGAGGTATCTTGGGAAAGTAACACATCGATTCTCTTCGTAGGGTACCTGGCATCATTCTTGGTCTATTCCGGAGGAGTTTATCCTTGCAGTTTATTTCTATGAGCTTGGCACAAATTGGAGAGAAGGAGGGCACATTGCATAAAGTGGTTTTCAATGTTTGGAGGCTCAAATCTTCATAGATTGGCTTGAAACTTCATCATCTTGGTAGCAGTGGCCCGATCTATGATCTGGTAGAGTTAAGTGGTATTTGGAGGTTCCTAGAGGGGATAAAATACCCTCTTTGACTTTATCAAGCCATGGAGGGCACAATCCAGTTTAGGGATTGTCTAGTTGGAGGAGAAGAACTTCTCATATAAGCTTGAAACTTGTTTCATAGGTTTCTATCAGCCTGATCTACATTCTAGGTGAGTTTGGAGGGATTTGGAGGTTAGGAAAGCATGGGTCGAAACTTGAGGGTTTGGCATCATCCAGAGCAGGGCGCAACTCAGCCAATTGGAGAGATTTTGCAGTGTATTGACCAGGTTCTTCTATCTTCAGTCATATTTGCTTGTTGGTGTCCTTTGGAGGCTTGGATCTCTTCTCTTACATCCTTTGGGAGGTATTTATCTTTGTATTGTTATTCTTATTGTATCGGTTGGCAACCCATTTTGTTATTATTGGGGCTTTCTTCCAGATCTGCAGATCTCTTTATATAGGATCTCCTTATTATCTAAATAAAGGTCAGATATGACATTGTTTATTCTCTATGGGTGCTCTTATATCTATTGTATTTTTTATGATTTTATGCTTCATATTTATTGTTCAATCAACATTGAATAACCCAAATGCACATCTTTATGGATACACCTACAAACACATGAACAAACATAACAAGCAATAAACAATTAGTGTTCTGAGAAAAAAAAAGTTCTCAGCAACATTACAATGAGGAGGATAGGATAGGTTGTATTGCCTTTAATTTTTGTAATATGAGCTATGAAATTCTTTTGGATCTTCTCTATATTTCTCCCATATTCTCGAGAGATATTGCATCCACAAACTTGACAATTACTATACTAGCAAGAGTTGTTCCAACACAACCTATGACTTCCAAACAATCTTCTAACTTGTCAATGTGAATGCGAATAAGAATAGGGGATAGGGAAAACCTTCATTGACTCCTATGTAATAATAATTATCAAATTTATTTATTAATTATTAATCAATAATAAAATAATATAAAATAAATCTATCCAAACTAACATGTGATGTCATCACATATCGGTCGATGTTTGTAATGTGTTTGCTTATGATTTAGATAATATTTTAGCTTATCTTATTTTATCTTATATAATTTGTATATTTGAGTGTATATGGCTACATAAAATATATAAAAAATAACTTTGACATATTTATTTTACTTATAATATATTATTAAGAGAAGTAAAAATATTAAAATGCAAATATTGACATAGTATGATTAGCCATTGTTGAATATATTTGACCATGTTTGATTATGGTTGATTATAGTTGATTTTAGTTTACTGTGTTTGGATATGGGTAATTATTGTTGACTATGCTTGACCATGTTTTAATCCCATATTTAACTCAATTATGCATTTGGGAAATCAAATGGTCTAGTAGTGAATTCAATGGTTGACTATGGTATACCATAGTAAGTCATAGCCACCCTTGTTAGATCATAGTCAATAATTGTCAAATATGGTCGACCATAATCAAATTATGGGACTAAGATGTTTATAATATGGTTATACCTATTGTTATGTTCGTCTTGGATGAATTATGTCAACTTACTATGTTCATAAATGGTTGTCACATTCCAATGTTGATCGAGGATTATGTTGGATTTTGACATTCTTAAAAGGTTATGTTGGATTGTGAAATTCCTCAATGGCTATGCCACATTGGGACACTCATCTTGGTTGAATTATATTGAATTGCTATGTTCCCCAATGGTTATGTCACATTTCAATTGGTTGACTATGGTTGATAATATTTTAAGATGGTTAAACGTGTTTTACCATGTTAAACCATGTTTATCCAGTGTTGACTTGCATGGTTGACCCTGTTCTAAATGGTTTAATATGGTCCAACACGATTGAAGTCAACTATGTTATCAATGCAATTAATATGATCCTATTGATATTCACTACAAGTTATGCCAAATTCCCGCATACCTTAGGGTTATGCTGGATTGTGACATTCTTCAATGGTTATGTCACATCATCACATTCATATTCATTGAATTATGTCGAATCACTACATTCATCAAGGGTCATGGTAGATTGGATCATTTGTAAGACAATAATAGGTTTAGAATATGGTTAATATATCTATTGCAATGTTCATATTTACTATAATATGTCAACTTCTTATGTTCCGCAATCATTATGTTTTATTTCAACATTGGTCAAATGTGAATTCACATAGAAATGTTCATCAAGGTTTTTGTTGCATTACGATGTTCCTTAAGGATTATGTTGAATTGCGACGTTCCTAAATGGTTGTTTCACATTACAACATTCATCTTTTCTAAATTTATGCCAAATTGGTACATGGGTGTTCACACGAAGATGGTGAAAAAACAATGGCAACAAGGTGATCACAAGCATGCTCATGTAGAAAGGCATATGTGTTCTTTAGAATGTGCACATGTTTATGATGTGAATGGCTTGAAAAACCCTAAACTACCACTAAGGATTCCAATTCATATCCTTGATAGGATCACACACACACACATTCTTGAGAACATGCACACATTCTTGAGAACATGCATGTTATCTTGAGAAAATGCATGCATTCCCAAGAATTTGCATAGGATCTAAGAATGTGTGTACATTCCAATTGGTATCGATTAAATTTTCACTCAAAACCATATATTAGTATCATTTAAAAAATTCTATTAAAATTGCATCATCAATAAATATTTTTTCTAAAAAACCTTTTATTTTATTTTTTTCTAAGTAAGAAGATCTATTATATTGTAATAATAAAATAATGTACAGAGACGACATAATGACTAGAGAGTCTACTTCTAGACTATTTTTTTTCAAGAGTTTATAAAGAAATAAATTATGATGGCCTACCGATAGGGAAATCGGGGTAGACTTAAAAATTGAATAATTAGAGACATATATTATTCAAAATTAGACTGAAATAAATCCTCCAAAAAATATCCACACATGACATAACTAGATAGTTTTTTTATATATTTGAGAGATAATGAAACAGAAAATCAAGACAACAGACACACACAATGTGATGGAGGAACCTAGGCTTAAGACCAAATATTTCTAATGACAACTCCCTTGGAAGAGTGATTCATAATGAGGATATCATTTGAGGAGACATATTGAGGTGACTAAATGAAGCCTCCATTCTTCTTGACCAACCATGAACATAGGGAGAGAATCGAATGGTTCTATTTCTCTATAGCATTGATCCTTTGTCGAAATTCCTTGCAGTTTGATTCCTTCACCAACATTTTTTGGGCATCAAATAATTTTTCTTCTAGTAAAAATCCACCGTGTGGAAGAAATTAGTGTCTCTTGTTCTCATGTTACCCATACCAGGGATGTACTCGATAAAATATTGATCAACCACCTCGTCATCAATGTAATATCTAATAAATCTTAACATCCTCCTTAATCGACTAGATGAAGGCCTAGGTAGCGAGAGGAATGGTGGATTTATACACCTCAGCCACAAATTGAGCATTAGAATCCATTTTGGATTTTCATATACCAAATTTTCCCTTATTAGAGGCATGCATAGATATGGCGATGGACAAAATAAATAGAACATGATTTTTAGAAATATTCAAGACAAACTGCCTTCCAGACATGGGTATGAGTGTGATGGGACAAAATATCACAAGTATCTCACTAAATGATCAACAATATATCCCGAGGATTAACCTAGTAATCCTAGACAGAAAGAGGGTAGAATCCTATGGTTTTACAGATTTAAGTAAATCATTCCTTTTCAACCAATAAGGAGGTGAAGCATACCTTGTATTGATGGTTGTCCTTGTGTGTCTCAAGTGTTGCATCTCATGAGTTCTTTTTTTTATCCCCTGCAATATTCTCCTTGCACACAAAGATCCAAGCAACGACCTATTAACTATCCTTCTAGTGCTAGGAAAATCTAAGCTACTATATCTACCCTGACCTATTGTTCATAAGATCAGATCCAATTCATTCATGAATAGAACAAAGATAATATAGAGGAAAATCAATGATTCATTAAAACATCATAGAGAACTTACATAACACCATACCTTAGTGATGATTCCATTCTCCCTTAACTCCTTTCTCCTTGTTCCTCCTTTAGTTTCTTGGCCAGGATAGGCACCTCTAACTTCTCATTGTGATATATGGAACAAGCACCTCTGCAAATGAATAGCTTAAAAATATGTATGTATTCCTCCTCTCTTTCCCAAGACTTTCCTTTGTTATATATTTCTTTGCAGGAGGATTGGGATAGCTTCTAAATCTTTTAAAGACAACCAGAGACTCAAATGTTGTGAGTTCCTAGGACCTTGACATGAAGATACAACTCATCCCTTTTATATCATCTTGTAACAACCTAAATCTATAATTTTCAGGGTCATCGCTCATTTTCCCCTATGTGTCCAACAATTATCTCCAAAAAGGGCTCAAATCTTTGGAAAAATGTGTATTTTGGCTTATATCTTCTTATGGATTACCTTCTGGCATGTAGGGTGGAAATTAAGGCTATAACATATGCCCCCTAATGTGTGATTTCGGGAAAGGAATGGATGGACAAAATAAATTACAATAAAATAGCCTCCATGTGAGGTAGCACGAGGAGAGAGAAAGGAAGTTTCAGAAGACAAATAGGTCCTGCATTAAAACACCA
>JASDQU010103087.1:35937-46466 GCA_032191745.1 Picea mariana | reverse complement strand
TATGCCCTCCTCGCTTGAGCCATTGGTTATTTTGGCTAGACTATGAAGAAATTTTGGGGAGCCTCCTGTCATCCATATTGTTTATCTTGTTCTTATACATTTAAGTACCTAATCATAGCTATGTTCTCACTAGGTAAAAGACTCTCTTCTATGAGTGTAATGTCCCCCACCTCTTGATGAAGAGGGTTGGGGAGACTCAGTAGTCTAGCTTTCCCCGCTAGACTATAGTCTCAGGCATATTGGGGACAAAGTCAACTAGAAACCATAATATTCTAAAGTTAAGTTGACTTTGTGGAAAAAGGGTAACTCAACGAAGAAAAAGATGAGTTAGGTGAAGAGTTAACCCTAGGGGTAAACTAATTCAATGGAGGAATAGATTGGAGCTATAAAGGAAAGGGCAGGGCACACTCCTTATTCATTCTAGATTTTTATCTTATTTGCATTGGACCTCTTGAGCATAATAAGTTTTGAGATTTTTGAGTCTAAAACCCTAAAGATCAACTCGGTGGTGAAAGATCCCACCTTTCTTGATCCAGGCTTGGTCTAGGAGGTGAAATAATCTTCCCACGCCATTCTATAGTGTTTCAGGTTGGCTCTACAGGCATTTTCCAGGCTAGGGCGCAACCCAGGGGGGTTTCTGGCCACGAGGCGCACCATCTTGGAGATATTGGTTCGATCTAGAGGAAGGAGCAGGTATCTTGGGAATGTAACACCTGGGTTATCTTCATAGGGTCCTTGGCATCATTCTTGATCTACTCTTGAGGAGTTTATCCTTGCAGTTTATTTATGTGATCTTGGCAAGAATTGGAGAGAAGGAGGGTGCATTGCATAAACTAGTTTTCATTGTTTGGAGGCTCAAATCTTCATAGATTGTCTTGAAACTTCATCATCTTGGTAGCAGTGGCCTGATCTATGATCTAGTAGAGTTTGGTGATATTTGGATGTTCCTAGAGGGGAGAATGTACCCTCTTTGACTTTATCAAATAAGGCAGGGTGCAATCCAATTTAGGGATTGTCTACTTGGAGAAGCGACACTTCTCAGATCAGCTTGAGACTTGTTCTAGAGGTTTATATTCACCCAATCTACATTTTGGGTGAGTTTGGAGAGATTTGGAGGTCACGAAAGGGTGGGCCAAACTTGAGAGTTTGGAAGCATCGAGAGAAAGGTGTAACTCAACTAGTTGGAGAGGTTTTGCAGTGTAGTGGCCAAGTTCTTCTATATTTGGTCAAAGTTCCTTGTTGGTGTCCTTTGGAGGCTTGGATCTCTCCTCTTATAGCCTTTGGGAGGCATTTATCTTTGTGTTGTTCTTCTTATTGTATCAGCTAGCATCCCATTTTGTTATTATTGGGGGTTTCTTCCATATCTGGAGATCTCTTGTATACGAGATCTCCTTACTATCTAAATAAAGGTCAAATCTGACATTGTTGATTCTCTACTGGTGTTCTTATATATTTTGTCTTGTTTATGATTGTATGCTTCATATCTATTGATCAATCAACATTGAATAACCCAAATGCACATCTTCATGGATACATGTGCAAACACATGAACAAACATAACAAACAATAAATAGTTATTATTCTGAGAAAACAATTTGGCTTAGGAACATTACAGTGGTATTGAAGTGTTGATTCTCCTAGCCAGTGGGGGTTAGTGCATGCAGAATTTCAGTGGCATTTACATGGGTAGACACATGAAGCAGACAGGTGAGACAGAGGCTTAAATGGAAGGATCGGGTGAGGACAGTGAGCCATAGGTTCTATCAGGGTTCACTAAGGAGTTGCAACACTCCATAAACATGACACAAAGCACCCTTTTGCATCATCTACAAGAGATCCAGGAAACAGTATGTAGGGGACAGGTGGAAATGAGAGAGACTCTGAGAAAGGTAAATGAAAGCCAGGAGAGGCTGTCACAACTCCTGATCCAGATGACTCATGTAGCGAAGGGTCTGAAAGTTTATGCCAATAGAGAGGCTAGTGGATCTCATGGAGGGGCTAGACCTTAGTAGGAGAACAACCCCCATTAACACAATGAGGGATAGAGCTATGAAGGAGGTGCACGCCAGGGACATACATACAGAAAGACCACCCCTAGGACCTATCTACATACATTCTTGGATACTCAGCCACAACACAACTATGAGGATGAGATTGAGGATAATTTTGAGCAATATGACAGAGAGTATCATTCCTTAAGTGCATGGTTTCAAGGGAAATTCATGCTAGATAAGTATTGTGGGATAAAATTCCAGGGCAAACCGAAACAATATCGAAGGCCCAACTATGAACTAGAGCATAGAGCGGGAAAAATAGAAATCCCTTATTTTGATGGATCTACTAAGGTGATAGCACAAGCATGGGTACAGAAGCTAGATAACTACTTACAACTTAAACCCATGAGAGAGATGGATTCCATCAAATTTTCCACCATGTACCTAGACGGGAAGGCTCATGATTGGTGGTACCATGGGTTGACCAGATTAGGTCACAACCATATTACATATTACATAGTTCACACAAAGGCTCATTGACATATTTGACCAAGGGGATCCGGAGCTACCCTTTAGGGATCTGACATAGCTTAGACAGATAGGATCATCGAAGCATTACATATAAGAGTTCCAGAGGTTAGCAGGGATGGTACAGGATGTGTCTCAAGCGAGACTTATGATGATTTTCAAAGAAGGGTTTATGGAACCCTTGAGGGGTTGGGTCAAGGCCTTTAAGCCTACCATTTCATCTGGAAGATCAGAGACTTAGGTTCAGTAGCTAAGATGATATTCACCCCTAGACCTCCCAATCGAGGGGGTATAGAGAAAATACCTCCTAAGAACAAAGGAGAAAGAGAAACAAGGGGGTTTGACTGAGGAAGAGGCATGATGGATGAGCCCACTAGGAGGGAATTGAGGAGGAAGAAGTTGCGTTTCACCTGCAAGGAAACATGGGACCCAACACACAAGTCCATGGGTAAGGGAAAATCCCACTACAATGAGGTGATCTCAGATGATGAGGAGGATGAATATTTTTTCCATCTACAGAACATGGAGGCTAGAAATCTAGGACAAATAGGAGAGGAGGATGCTAGTCACAGCCCTACAACAGATGAGAAGGTGAGCATTGCATACATCAGTGGGGTACCTAAATTTAACACCTTCAGGATGAGAGAAGTGATACAAGGGTTGAAGGTATCAGTTCTCATTGATGGAGGTTCCTCACACAAATTCATTGACTCAAAATTACTACAAAGAAGGCACATACCAACAGTGGAATTTGAGGGATTTCGTGTGGAGGTAGCAGGAGGACACACCATGCCTTTTGATAGGTACATTATCTGGCACATTATTTCTGTGTGATGGATCTTCCAGACACCAACATCATTCTAGGAGTACATTGGCTCAGCACATTGGGGCCAATCACCACAAATTATAAAATCATGGAAATGCCTTTCACAGAAGAAACATGGAATAAGGTGGTTCTCGGGGGTATGACAGGAAACACACCAAGGGTGGTAACAACAAAGTGCATGGAGGACATATTCTGAAGGGAAGACATCGCTTATGTAGTAGAATCCAGAATTTCAGTCAGATTAGAAAAAAAAGGGGAAACACACTATGCACCAGAGATAAAGAAAATCATGGATAGGAATAGCAAGGTCTTTGAGCCTATACCACCAGGGGCACCACCAGATAGGGGGTTTGAGCACATCAGAGAGTTGTAGGAGGGTGTGAAACATGTCATCACCACTCCTTATAGGAACCCCAAGAAATACAAGGACGAAATTGAAGAGAAAATTAAGGAATTGTTGGATATCGGTCACATCAGACCGAGCTCCAATTTCTTTGCATCTTTAGTAGTGTTGGGGAAGAATAAATATGGAACAATGCATATGTGTATTGACTACAGGGCCCTAAACAAGAAGAACATCAAAAATTGATATCACAACACATGGATTGATGAACTATTAGATGAGCTCCATGGGCTAGTATATTTCACTAAGATTGACTTGCGCTCTGGCTATCACCAGATAAAGATGAGGGAGAAAGATATTTCCAAGAGTGCGTTCCAGTGTCACTATGGACATTACGAGTTTCTAGTCATGCCTTTTGGGCTGACGAATGCAACAACCACCTTCCAATCATGCATGAATCATTTTTTCAATAAGCATATAAGGAAGTTCTTATTAGTCTTCTTTGATGATATACTGATCTATAGAAAGACTTGGGAGGATCACCTTCAACATGTGGAATAGATTTTGACTATTATGGAGGAGCAATCCTTATATTCCAAGAAGTCTAAATGTGAATTTGGGATGATAGAGGTCCTTTATTTAGGACAAATTATTAGAGTGAAGGTGGTATAGGTACATCAATAAAAGATACAAGCCATCATCAATTGTCCCACACCAAAGACACTCACTGAATTGAAGGGGTTTTCGGGCATCTGCTACTACTACAGGAGATTTGTCAAAGGATTTTCTGAACTTTGTGCACCTTTGACCGATTTGAACAAGAAAGGGGCCTTCAAATGGAACCCAAAAGCATAGGCCACCTTTGAAAAAATGAAGAAAGTAATGAGTACATGCATGGTATTGGCCCTACCAGATTTCTCACTACCCTTCATAGTAGAGTGTGATGCATCAGGGGAATGCATTTGAGCCATAGTTATGCAAAATAGGCATTCAATTTTCTATGAAAGTGGAAATTTGAGAGGTCGTGAGCTCCTCTACACCATCTATGACAAAGAAATGCTAGCCATCGTGCATGCATTGGCTAAGTTCAGACAGTATTTAGTTGGGGAAAAATTTGTAGTAAGGACATATCACAATAGCCTCAAGTACTTCCTAGACCAAAAGGACTTGAATGAAAGGCTGAAAAGGTGGGTGAGAAAAATCCAGGCATATGACTTCAATATAGAATTTGTCAAAGGGAAGAATAATGTGGTATGAGACGCTTTCTCCAGAAGACCATCATTTTATGCCATGACTAATATTTCAGTGGATTGGAAGGCCCATCTCTTGGTGGAATATTTGAAGAAAACATTTTCTTGTGAAGTGATTGATGGGCAGGTGATAGATGAAAATTTCAGGATTATGGATGATTTCATAAACTACAAGGGACGAATTTTCTTGGTTATCGAATCATTCTTCAAGACCAAGGTGTTATAGGCATGCCATGATTCACCAATGGCATGGCACCAAGGGTTCATCAAGACATACAGAAAGGCACATGAGAGGTTTTCTTAAAAGGGTTTAAAGGAAGATATGATGAACCACATCAAGGAGTGCAACACTTTCCAGGCAAACAAAGATGAACACACTCACCCAACAAGACTACTACAACCACTTCCCATTCTAGAGAAGAAGTTGGAGAGCATATCCATGGATTTCATCAAAGGGTTGCCCAAGGTTAAGGGTAAGGACTGCATTTTTTTAGTGGTGTAAAGGTTGAGGAAGTTTGAACACTTTTTTTCCATTGCCACAGATTTCAATGCAGCCCAGGTTGCAGACCTATTCTTCAGGGAAGTTTTCAAATTGCAAGGGATGCCAAAAACCATAGTGAGTGATAGGGATAGCAGGTTCATGAGCACTTTCTAGCAGGAGCTCTTCATACTAGTACGCACGACCCTGATACCTAGTACCAGTTATCACTTGCAGACATATGGCCAGACAGAGATATTCAATAAATGAGTTGAAGGTTACCTCAGAAATTATGTGGCCAGAAAAAAGAAAGAATGGGTCAAATGGCTTCACTTGGGGGAATACTATTACAACACCACTCATCATATGTCCATTGGTGTGTCGCCATTCAGGGCCTTATACAGCTATGACCCTCTCTCCTTTATGGAGATTTCCTTCATAGACAGCAGGGCTCCCATGCTCCAGGACTAGATTCAACAGAGTTAGGAAATCCTCAGAGAATTGAAGGATCACCTACAGAGCGAACATAATCAAAAGAAGGTACAGACAGAGAAGCACAGAGTTGAGCGCACCTTTGAGGTTGGTAACTTGGTTTATTTGAGGCTCCAACCGTACCTACCATAAGCTATTACGAAAAGTGGTGCAAAGAAGCTCCAGCCCTGTTTTTTTTGTCCATATAGAGTTAGAAGGAGGGTAGGAGTTGTGTCTTATGAGTTGGATCTACCACAGGGCAGAAAAATACATAATTTCTTTCATGTTTCTTGTTTGAAAAGGGCCATCGGAAAGCATGTCACTCCTATCAATGAATTGCCACCCATGGATGAAGAAGGACAGTTGGTACTAATTCCAGAGGAGATACTTGAAGTCAGGGAGAGGAATCTACGGAAAAGAAGCATAAGCGAATATTTGGTTAAGTGGAAGAATATACCTATGGAGGATGCCACGTGGGAAGGGGAGAAGTTGATCCAAGAGACAGGCTCATAATTTCTTGTGGGAAAGAAATTTCTAGCAGGGGAGACTGTAATGTCCCCCACCTCTTAATGAAGAGGATTGGAGAGACTCAATAGTATAGATTTCCCCACTAAACTATAGCCTCATGCATTTTGGGGACAAATTCAACTAGAAAACATAATATTCGAAAGTTAAGTTTACTTTGTGGAAAAAGGGTAACTCAACGAAGAAAAATAAAAAGATGAGTTAGGTTAAGTGTTAACCCTAGGGGTAAACCAACTCAATGGAGGAATAGATTGGAGCTATAAAGGAAAGGGTGTGGTTCACTCCTTATTAATTCTGTATTATTATCTTATTTGCATTGGATCTCTTGAGAACAATCAATTTTGAGGGTTTTGAGTCTAAAACCCTATAGATCAACTCGTTGGTGAAACATCCCACCTTTATTTATTCAAGCTTGGTCCTGGAGATGAAATAATCTTACCACACCATTCTACAGTGTTGCATGTTGGTTCTATAGGTAGTTTCCAGGTTAGGGCGCAACCCAAGGGGTTTCCAACTAGGGGGCGCACCATCTTGGAGATATTGGTTTGATCTGGAGGAAGGAGGAGGTATCTTGGGAAAGTAACACATCGGTTCTCTTCGTAGGATCCCTGGCATCATTCTTGGTCTATTTCGGAGGATTTTATCCTTGCAGTTTATTTATGTGATATTGGCACAAATTGGAGAGAAGGAGGGCACATTGCATAAAGTGGTTTTCAATGTTTGGAGGCTCAAATCTTCATAGATTGGCTTGAAACTTCATCATCTTGGTAGTAGTGGCCCGATCTACAATCTGGTAGAGTTAAGTGGTATTTGGAGGTTCCTAGAGGGGATAAAATACCCTCTTTGACTTTATCAAGCCATGGAGGGCACAATCCAGTTTAGGGATTGTCTATTTGGAGGAGAAGAACTTCTCATATAAGCTTGAAACTTGTTTCATAGGTTTCTATCAGCTTGATCTACATTCTAGGTGATTTTGGAGGGATTTGGAGGTCAGGAAAGCATGGTTCAAAACTTGAGGGTTTGGCATCATCTAGAGTAGGGCGCAACTCAGCCAGTTGGAGAGATTTTACAGTGTATTGACCAGGTTCTTCTATCTTCGGTTAGATTTGATTTCTAGTGTCCTTTGGAGGCTTGGATCTCTTCTCTTACATCCTTTGGGAGGCATTTATATTTGTATTGTTATTCTTATTGTATTGGTTGGCAACCCATTTTGTTATTATTGGGGCTTTCTTCCAGATCTGCAGATCTCTTTATACAGGATCTCCTTATTATCTAAATAAAGGTCAGATATGACATTGTTTATTCTCTACGGGTGTTCTTATATCTCTTGTATTTTTTATGATTGTATGCTTCATATTTATTGGTCAATCAAAATTGAATAACCCAAATGCACATCTTTATGGATACACCTACAAACACATGAACAAACATAACAAACAATAAACAATTAGTGTTCTAATAAAAAAAAAGTTCTCAGGAACATTACAATGAGGAGGATAGGATAGGTTGTATTGCCTTTAATTTTTGTAATATGAGTTATAAAATTCTTTTGGATCTTCTCTATATTTCTCCCATATTCTCGAGAGATATTGCATCCACAAACTTGACAATTACTATACTAGCAAGAGTTGTTCCAACACAACCTATCACTTCCAAACAATCTTCTAACTTGTCAATGTGAATGCGAATAAGAATAGGGGATAGGGAAAACCGTCATTGACTCCTGTGTAATAATAATTATCAAATTTATTTATTAATTATTAATCAATAATAAAATAATATAAAATAAATCTATCCAAACTAACATGTGATGTCATCACATATCGGTCAATGTTTGTAATGTGTTTTCTTATGATTTAGATAATATTTTAGCTTATCTTATTTTATCTTATATAATTTGTATATTTGAGTGTATATGGCTACATAAAATATATAAAAAATAACTTTGACATATTTATTTTACTTATAATATATTATTAAGAGAAGTAAAAATATTAAAATGGAAATATTGCCATAGTATGGTTAGCCATCGTTGAATATATTTGACCATGTTTGATTATGGTTGATTATAGTTGATTTTAGTTTACTATGTTTGGATATGGGTAATTATTGTTGACTATGGTTGACCATGTTTTAATCCCATATTTAACTCAATTATGCGTTTGGGAAATCAAATGGTCTAGTAGTGAATTCAATGGTTGACTATGGTCTACCATAGTAAGTCATAGCCACCCTTGTTAGATCATAGTCAATAATTTTCAAATATGGTTGACCATAATCAAATTATGGGACTAATATGTTTATAATATGGTTATACCTATTGTTATGTTCATCTTGGATGAATTATGTGAACTTACTATGTTCATAAATGGTTGTCACATTCCAATGTTGATCAAGGATTATGTTGGATTTTGACATTCTTAAAAGGTTATGTTGGATTGTGAAATTCCTCAATGGCTATGCCACATTGGGACACTCATCTTGGTTGAATTATATTGAATTGCTATGTTCCCCAATGGTTATGTCACATTTCAATTGGTTGACTATGGTTGATAATATTTTAATATGGTTAAACGTGTTTTACCATGTTAAACCATGTTTATCCAGTGTTGACTTGCATGGTTGACCCTGTTCTTCAATGGTTTAATATGGTCCAACATGATTGAAGTCAACTATGTTATCAATGCAATTAATATGATCCTATTGATATTCAGTACAGGTTATGCCAAATTCCCACATACCTTAGGGTTATGTTGGATTGTGACATTCTTCAATGGTTATGTCACATCATCACATTCATATTCATTGAATTATGTCGAATCACTACATTCATCAAGGGTCATGGTAGATTGGATCATTTGTAAGACAATAATAGGTTTAGAATATGGTTAATATATCTATTGCAATGTTCATATTTACTATAATATGTCAACTTCTTACGTTCCACAATCATTATGTTTTATTTCAACATTGGTCAAATGTGAATTCACATAGAAATGTTCATCAAGGTTTTTGTTGCATTACGATGTTCCTTAAGGATTATGTTGGATTGCAACATTCCTAAATGGTTGTTTCACATTGCAACATTCATCTTTTCTAAATTTATGCCAAATTGGTACATGGGTGTTCACACGAAGATGGTGAAAAAACAATGGCAACAAGGTGATCACAAGCATGCTCATGTAGAAAGGCATATGCGTTCTTTAGAATGTGCACATGTTTATGATGTGAATGGCTCGAAAAACCCTGAACTACCACTGAGGATTCCAATTCATATCCTTGATAGGTTCACACACACGCACACCCACACACACATACACACACATTATTGAGAACATGTACGTGCTCTTGAGAACACGTATGTATTCTTGGGAACACGAATGTTTTCTTGAGAAAATGCATGCATTCCCAAGAATTTGCATAGGATCTAAGAATGTGTGCACATTCCAATTGGTATCAATTAAATTTTCACTCAAAACCATATATTAGTATCATTTAAAAAATTCTATTAAAATTGCATCATCAATAAATATTTTTTCTAAAAAACCTTTTATTTTATTTTTTTCTAAGTAAGAAGATCTATTATATTGTAATAAAGAAATAATGTACAGAGACGACATAATGACTAGAGAGTCTACTTCTAAACTATTTTTTTTCAAGAGTTTATAAAGAAATAAATTATGATGGCCTACCCATAGGGAAACCGGGGTAGACTTAAAAATTGAATAATTAGAGACATATATTATTCAAAATCAAATTGAAATAAATCCTCCAAAAAATATCCACACATGACATAACTAAATAGTTTTTTAATATATTTGAGAAATAATGAAACAAAAAATCAAGATAGCAGACACACACAATGTGATGGAGGAACCTGGGCTTAAGACCAAATATTTCCAATGACAACTCCCTTGGAAGAGTGAGTCATAATGGGGCTATCATTTGAGGAGACATATTGAGGTGACTAAATGAAGCCTCCATTCTTCTTGACCAACCATGAACATAGGGAGAGAATCGAATGGTTCTATTTCTCTATAGCATCGATCCTTTGTCGAAATTCCTTGCAGTTTGATTCCTTCACCAACATTTCTTGGGCATCAAATAATTTTTC
>JASDQU010103087.1:0-35917 GCA_032191745.1 Picea mariana | reverse complement strand
ACACCAAGTATGAGAGAATAAACAAATGAGTCCCCTAGGTAGACACACTCTAAATTTGAACGAGCATTGGCACCAAAAAATACACTATGGATCCATGATATAAAATGTTATACCATGGCCATGAAAGAATACACAGTGGATACATGTTATCAATAATTCCTTAGCCACGAGAGAATTCAATATGAATCTATGTCATGAAAATAGTCATAACCACCAAAAAATAAAATGTAGATCCACAACATAATATATAAACATCTGGAAGAAAACAATAACTAAGGACAGTGCCCCCAAAGTCTTCAAATTAGTCATATACAAGTGGTATACTCCATCACAACTTGGGAGGGGATGTTGTAAAGGAATTATATGGCCCCAACCCAAGGTCTTCATCCCAAACCCCAATGGTATGAATCTATAACATGTGAATAAATGAGTTGAGGTAGAGCATGGTAGAAACCATTTGATTACTGGTCAATGATGTATACCATTAAGAGATGTGAGGGGACCCACAGATAATGATGAAGGACCCCAGGGTACCTAGTACAATACAGCGAGTGTGAATAGAGGATATAATGTCAAAAAATCATAGAATCAATTGATTAGGAGTCAATGATGTAGACCCATTGTCGATCACAAGGAGGCATGCCACTCATGAATGCAAGCTCCAAGGTACTAGCTAGTTTCTAGATCCCTCTCCTAGATAGTGTGCTAAAGTCGATAGGAACAGGTCTATTGAAGGAGGTCCTTAATGTATCCCCCATCAATCGACAGGAAATATACACCAAGAAATGATGTGAAGGGAGAGTATCACAAAGTACAACTAAGTTAGTGATGGATGAGTAAAAAATTAAACAAAACAACAAATGGTCGAGTCAGGATTAAACTTCTCTTTAACATATAGCATGAAACAATCGTGACTTGGAAACAATACACAAGAGTTGGACCAATATAGTGCAACAACACATGAGGCATCAAATCACTTTCCATAATGAATGCAAGAGTAACTAGTTGGAGGAGTATCTTTGACTGATATTATGAGGACGAATCCTAAGAAAGATAAAACCCAAACATATGATGAGGAATCAAAAAAGTGCCATGTTCAAGTGTGACTTGAGTGACACTATCATTTTGAAAATAGATCAATGGTTAAAAAAACCCCACTCATTTTTTTTTTATTTTTGTGTTTTTTTTTCCTCCTTCAGGGTTTAATGAGCATGAAAAAAGAATAGAAGTATTCTCGATCTCCTTCATGGCTTAATGAGAACAAATGAATGAAGAAAATATGCTCGGTATAGTTTTTATTTCATATAATTTAAAGAGTCCAAAAAAGAGATGAAAGTTTACTTGATAATGTCTTTTTCATTTTCTTTTACAAGTCTGAAAAAGAGATAAAAGTATACTCTATAGGAAATAACGAGTGGCTTGACATCATGCTCCTATGTTCCAAGCACATGGAACCAACCGAAGAAAAATGAATGAAAATGGTACAAGAAAGTGAGATCCACTCTTAGTAGTTGTTCTCTCCCTAGATTGGTGGATGCGAAATAGAGGCCAAATAATGCAAGATGTGGATGGTCAAGGATTTTGCAATATAGGTAAGTGGGATATGGGTAAAAAATAGTGGAGTGGCAGGATCATGATGTGAGTATAAAATTCATGGGCTACCATTAAGCAACAATAAAAATGTTGGGGAAACCCCATAGGATATGGACAAAATATAGACAAAGAGAGGAAAATGAGACTTAATCTTCAAGTCATGATGGGGCTAAAGGAGGGCTCCTCGTGTTACAGAAAAATGTAGAATGGGAACCAACTGGAAATTCAGGTGATAACTAGGGAGCCCGTGAAAGGTAGGAACTACCAAATCAGACATGACATGTGAAAGGAGTGGTTAATGTCGCAACTGATCGATATTGAATATAAGGCATAGTGTTGGAAGAATGGATGGTTCATAATACAAAGTGGTAAATGCATGGAGAAACCTAGATCCCTATATGTCATTGGAAGAACACATACCTCAAGTTTAGAGGAATTGGCCATAGTAAATTCTAAAAAAAGAAAATATTTTTGGATTTTTTGGATATGAGAAAGAAAAAACAAAAGAACTCACACCACACAACTAGGTACAAGGAACTACACATCATGATTCTTTATGCAAAGTAGAGCCCATGGCTAGGCTCAAGACAAGGATATTTTTCATAATCGATGAATGCATGAGCCATTGCTGGAATCATATGGCACACCATGTCAAGGCCATGTCACATATAAAAAAATCAATGTGGCCAAAGATACTCATCATGAGTGGTTTCATGTGCTACAAAATATCCTTGATAGGATCCATCAAGGTGTAAAGAGGGTATGAAATGTGAATCTTCGAGTGAAGGGAAAGTAGTGAATTCAGTGGTAAGTTATGAAAAAGAAGTCTGAGGATGAGAAGGGGTAAGACTAGGAGGTCTATTGGGTGCCACAACAAATATACCCAGTCTCAAATCAAGACTCATCATGTTAACTCTCATCATTTATGAATTAGGAGAAGATGATGGATGTGTCATCTCATCCTTTATATTTTCGATGATGGATGTGTCATATCATGAACTTCAGGCCTATATAAACCAAAGGTTCTTGAATCCATGAGAGAGAGGTTTAGAACAATTTTATGTTGAAAAATTATTGAGACAAAGCCATTTTTATGCAGGGAAGCTATTGAGGAGAGCACCTTTGTGGGCCATTTATGGGAGCTCTGTTCATCCTATTTCAGTGGCGTCAGTTTTGATGGGTTTTAGAGATTTGGTAGAAGAAGACCATATCAATTTCTAACATTTTTGGCACTGTTATGATGTAATTTTAAATATTTGAATAGAAATAAGAAATCCTCACCCATTGAGACAAAGGCCGAGAGACGTAGGCAAAATTTCCAAACTCCATTATCATCTTGTTGTTATGGTTTGTTGTTCTTCATTCTTATGTTCAGATCTGTAGATTTCTTAATGGTTGTTATTCTTCTTCTTTCATTCTTCCTTCTTTCTTCAGTTTCCTAATTGGTTAATTAACACATGCTTAATAAGTCAACTGTTGTCATTTAAAATATCTTTTCGGATCATTCCATGCCCCCTTGTAGAGGGTAAATATTTGTGGAAACCATACTTTTAGGTTGAGGATTTAAATGATGGGTTAATACAACAGGATGTTGGGGATCCTGTTATTGTGCAAAGAATCTATGGACCTAATCCTTCTGATGTAATTGGTGAGTAGGGTGGTCCTCCATACAAATCATGTAGGGGAGTTGACTCTTATTCTTCTCTTTGGTTCCCCCCTCCTAGGTGTTTTTGGTGGAGGGAGTCCTAGTCTCAGTGTTGTAATTTTTTTTCTTGTTCCTTTTCTTATTTCCTCTAGGTTTCTAAGGATTCTTTAGTTCCATGGAATGCACTGAATTTAGCTTAGAGGTCTAGGTAGATACCATGGTAGTCTAAGAAAAAGTGCCAAAAGTTGACGAGTTTAATGAAATCGACATGTGACCCATTTAGGAAGCTAACTGGTTCACATATGCATGTGAAACAAAAACAACCACACCATTGGCATGGGGTCTTGGGTTTGGTTTATTTGGGTCATTCAATGGTTGCAGATAATTTTTAATTATGTCATAGAGTGTATCTAACTTAGAGTAAATCAATTCTAAGTGTTGGGAATGCGAAATGGCCTACCACTTAGTAGTCTCCCTAACCATAGATACATATTTGGAAATGGGTGGTAGGAGGGACTTCGTGAACCAATCCATAAGGGGTTTCTCTAGAATATGAGTCTTAACCATCCTACTTCTCCATCTTCACCCATGTATATGATCGTAAATGTGAGTGGAATTATCTTGACACAATGAAGACAAGGGATTTGTTCCTATCTCATACCGAATGAGAAATTGTTAATGCATTAAGAACCATTTCCAGGTCATTGAAACTTCTAAAGGAAACACCTTTTTAATTCAATGTATCATGTGAAAACTCCAGTTAAGGATCATTGGAAAAGACATGGCCTCACACTTTCATCCATCAATGAGTTGGATGAACACCATAAGTTGTATGTCTTGATGTGTGTGGAGGGGTCCTCTACCGGCTTACTGTAGAATTTTGGGATATTAGATGGAAACTTGGAAGGAATTTTAAACCATGATGGGTCATGGGAAATAGGTTCCTATGTTAGCCATGACAACTCTGGTAAATCTAACATTGTGAGTAAAGGAAACAGTGAAAATGAATATTGGGAGGGACATGAAGTCTCTACTATCCTATATGGACCTTGTGGTCCCTCTATATTGGTACTATTGGAGATTTGGAAAACTCCTGAAGAGTGAGTTCCTCATAGGATGGCGATAATTATACGATATTGTCTTATCTCAGAACCAAACATGCCCTGAGGGGGGTTTCCCCACATGGTAAATGTGGACCCTCCAGAAAAAACATTCGCAAAGTTAGTCCTATGGAAGAAACCCCCATGACTGGATGTGTTAACAAAGGGAAAACCTCCACATGCTGATAATTTTCCCTCAAGTAGTGTGTCCCTAGGAAAGGGTATGCTTAGCCAAGGAAAGTTAAAACCTATTGATGTACTACTTCCCCCATCCTGACTAGGGAAAACCCCAAAACCACTATGAATGTCCCATCCAAAAATTAATTAGCACCTAATGATATCAAACTGCTCATAGGAATGGTGGAGGTGGAAGGAATTCCACCCCCCATGCTGAAACTAAGGTTCATCCTCCCAGCGAAAAAATATATAAAGGTGGGCATCGATATAGATAGGATGTGTGTAGAAATGTTAGGTAATATAAAAGATGGAAATGAATACACAATCATCATCCCCCAAATAAAGGGAACTATATAAAATGGTATGGATGGTGTAGGTCCAATGGAGCTAAGGGGTGGTAGCATGGAAATCATCGGGATTCCCCCTAAGGGATTGCCCCCAAGTACCACTTGATGATAGGCTTGTAGACTCATCTACACTAGATGAAACACTTAATCCTAACATGGTGGGAGGATGACTAAAAAAAGATAAATTCACACTAAAAATTTCCTTTACTTGGACAAGTATAGGGGTGTCTAGCTTAGTCAAAGGAGGATTGCAATTTCATGGAGGATGTTCATATACTACTTATACTTCAATGAAACCAATCTCTTCAAAGAAAAATTGATGCCCTTCAAATTCTTTGTCTATTATCTTGCACTATTGTAGAGGTGTTTGTACCTCTTTGATTGGCTGAAGTCCTCATCATCGATAGGATCAGCACAAGAATTCAGACACAATGAATGTCATAAGTGAAAATCCAAACACAATTCAACCTAAGGAAAATCTAGACTCGGAATCAAAGAGCACACCCCTAATCAAATCTAGGCTAACCGAAAGAAAACCAATTGGCTCAGGGGCCTTCCAAAAACAAACCCTATGGGGGAGTTGAAGTCCCCACAATATTTTCTAGAAAAGGTATGACAAACAGGTACAATGATCTACGTGAAATAGCCATGACCAATCCAATCACCGTTTATTAAGTCAAGAACCCTCTAGGGGAACTAAGACCATGAACGAATGTTTTCCCCAAGTTCTATAGGCACATCCCACTTGCAATAAGCTTTGTAGCTCCCTAGGAAAGGTCACTAAGGATACCACCTAACAATCAATGGTCAAGAGAAAAGTTGTAGGTCCGACTGCATGTAAGGGTAGGGTACAAAATCCCAAATATCTAAAGGTGTCAACAAAAAAAAACCTCATATATATATAAATAGAAGCCTTATTGCAAACACCAAAACAAGAAGAGAGGGGTAATCTCCCTACTTTACCCAATGTGACCTAGTGCTTAACTCTTGTGTCAGAGGAGGCTCTCAACACACCAACAATAAGTATGGATTTAACACTCTTTAATGACTCCTAAGTTTCATTTTTGTGGCCTTGGAGAATTCAATCTCAATCCTAATCCAAGGCCCCAAGACTATATAATGTCGATTCACTATAAAAGAAAATTGTCTAATAAATTTTAGATTACACATTTCATTTAGGGTTCTTGCTTAAGTCCAAGGGTAGGAGATAAAACCTTTGTGATGTTTGGACTCTTGAACCAACCAAGAAATGCAAGGATAATAATTCAAATCGTTCACTTCAATGAACTCCAGATGTGGGAGGGAGACATAATTTTTCCCTTTCTTTGAAAATTTTGAAAGAACAACCTCACAGACACCAAGCAACCAATAAGCAATTCAGATATGAAACCAAACAATGATCCTAACACGCTCTTTACTAATGATTCAAAACAAAACAAGATTGAAATATTGTTTTCTTTTTTTATATTTAAGATGTTTTTCAATTAGAACGAAAAATTTCTTGATCTAAGAAAGAAATACAAATGCAAAAGGAAAAACCAAAAATAATCAACAAGAAAAGAGGCTATAAGAAATTTGAAGTGACACCGGATCAACCCACTGCAATGTCTCTACCAATATGTCACCCAAAACTCACCTAGGATAGTAGATATAATGATGAATAATGGTCACACAAGGACAAGTAATTCAACTAATGGAAAACAATACTAGATCTCTTTAGATTTGTTGGGTTCTTTGTCCAACTTCCATGAAACATTTAGAAATAAAGATAACCTAGCCAAGAAATGAAAACAAACCACACACAAGCATTCACCAAACCACTTGACAACAAAGTATGTGATAATAAACACTCCAAAATAGGCAAGGCCGGTATCAAGATAGACCATAGAAACCGCCTTCTGATCAAATGAAAAAATAATCTAAAAGGCTTGGGTTTTTATCTGCATTTTTTTTGTTTTTGTAGATCGTCATGAAACATGGTCCTATCAACAATAGAGGGGCCTCGTAGGATTCCTAAGATGCAACCAATGATGATCTGTAATTTTGTATTTATTTTTTCGAAAAAATGGATATGTTTGAGATCTTCTTGATTTGTGTCAAATCTCTCAGATCTATTAGATCCGGGCTGTGAAATAATCAGTGGAAGAATATCAAAAGAAAATCACAATCAATAGAGGAAAGTATTGGAAAAGATAATCAAACTACAGATGAATTCTTCCCTGGTATGGTCTATAGTTTTGTTATGAGACAAAATATCATAGGGATATAACTCAATGATCAACACCATCTCTCTAGGATTAACCTATTCATATTAGACAAAAAGAGGGTAGACTCATATGGTTTCCTAGTTCTAAGTAAATATTTCATTTTCAACAAAGAAGGAGGTGGAATATAACTTAGATCGATGGTTCTCCTTACGTGTCTTGGTTGTTGCAGATCCCGAATTCTTGCTCCAACTCCTGCAATCTTTTGCCTCCACACAAAGATCCAAGAAACCACCTATCCACTATCATTCTAGTGTTAAGAAAATCCAAGCGGGTATATCTAATTGGACCTATTATTGATAAGATCAGATCCAATTCATTCATGAATAGAACATAAATAATATGGAGGAAAAAAAATTATCTATTAAAATGTCATATAGAAATTACATCAAATCATACCATATTGATGATGTCATTCTCCCTTGACTCCTTTCTCCTTTCTCCTCCCTTAGCTTCTTTGTCAGGATAGGAACCTATGACTTCTAGCTCTGATGGATGGAACAAGCACCTCTACAAATGAACATCATAACAATACTTTTGAATTCCTCCTCCCTTTCCCAAGATTTTCCTTTCTTATATAGTTCTTTGGAGGAGGCTTGGGAGAGATTATATATCTTCTAGAGACCAATAGAGACTTGAATGTTGTAAATTCCTAGTCCCTTTACACGAAGATACAACTCATCCCTCACCTATCACCTCATAACTCCCTGGATGTAGAAATTTTAGGGGTCATCGCTTATTATCCCCTATGTGTCCAATGGTGATCTCCAAAAAGGGCTCAAATCTTAGGAAAAATGTGCATTTTGGCTTATATCCTCTTATGGATTCCTTTCTTGCATGTAGGGTGGAAATTAAGGCTATAGCAATGGTGAGTTGATACATAATTACCAATCTTGCAGTAGGATATCATAGTTGGCCTCCAGAGCGAGCCGTGAGATGAATGCCTAGGAAAGATATCATTCTTGTGGAGCCATTGTCATAGATGCAACCATGATTTTCACCAATACTAATGACATCATTCAAATGAGTTGCATCCACCTACTAATTCGTCATTAGGGAGGGGCCATCCTTGTAATTATCTCTTTCCATCAATCTTGTATTGAAAGTGTCATGGTTAAGCCTACATGTGACTAACTACATATTCAAGAAGCCTAACACTTATACAAAATGACTTGCTAACCCTTGAAACACAATCTATGGGCTAAAAAACATTTTATAAAAATAAAAATAAAAACTATAATAAATCATAAATTATGTTAAAATTGACACTTCTCTTTAACTAATTTTCTATATATAATTTTTTCAAATTCATGATAGTAAACATATATAACTCTTCAATGTAAATATGGTTAGTTTACACTCTAAACTACATATTATTACCGTTATTTTTTATGATACTATTTGACTAATGACAACACCGCAAATAAATTTTAAAACATATCTTCCATATAAAGAATGGAGTTAATGCATCACAACAATTTAAAAAAAACATTCATCAATGAGAAAAATGCAATTAAAGCATCACAACAATTTAAAAAAAAAACGCATCCATCGATGTGAAAAATGCAATTAATGCTTCACAACAATTTTATTTAAAAAAATGCTCCCATCAATGCAATTAATGCATCGGAGCAATTTTATTGCAAATAGAAAAAAGAGACAAATATTATTATCATAAGGCTTTTGTTATATCATAATGATCACATACGTGCCACATAAATATATCTATAAAATAAGATAATGTGAATAATATATCTATAAAATAAGATAATTGGTTAGATATATATTAAAATACTAATATCTAAAAGCTCAATTTTTATTAATATATATTTGAGATACACCAAAGATCCATTCAAATAAAGTAAAAAGGAAGAGATCTAAACATCAATATAAAAATAAATTTAAAACACAAATGGTTAAAGATATATTAAAATACTAATATCTAAAAACGTGTGATTAAGATATATTTCACATACACGAAATATCCATTCAAATAAAGTAAAAAGAAAATATGTAAACATGAATATAAAAATAAATTAAAAAAATGTTTAGGAATCATAAATATTGTTCCATTACAAAAATGTACTTCCATCATTATATTTATTTTTAATTTTTTAAACTAAACTTTTGATTAAAATCATAAATATTGGTGTTTATTTTTTCTTGTTTTTTAAAAAAATAAATATATTTTCAAAGTTTTTCAACTTCTAGTAAATAAAAGTATTTTTTTTATTTAGAATTTTATTTTAAAAAAACAAATTGTTATGAATTTTGTTAGTTTTATGTTGATTATTTTTTGAAATTTTTTTATTAATATTTGATATGTCATTTTAGTGATTGTTTGACAGTAGTATTGTTTGGCGCACTTTATTAAATAATGAATATAGTTTTGAAGACAACCAATGAATATTATAATTACTACAATTTTTTTAATTTAAACAATCTAAAAAGATTGCAAACTTTAAACACATTTAGATTGACACTATTTATCTTCCTTAATTTTTATTTAAATGCAAAATATAAAACTACCCTTTTGAAGAGGAGAATGAAAGGTTCCATAATATAAATTTTCCATAATACATTTTTTTATAAAATTAACTAAAACTGCTAAAAACCAATTAAATTGAATACAAATTGTATCAAAAGAAAGTAGATTCAATTCTTAAAATGTTGGTACTAGTTGTGAAAAAAAATTCACAGTACTTTAAGGAGCCCTCTCCCCACAGGTTGAAGTAAGTTGAAGTGAACACATACTTTTCTGAAAAGTGCCATAGTTACAAGTTTTCGACCGAACTAATAGTTTGGTCAAAAGTTAGTATTTTTTAGTCGAAAGTTAGTTTTAAAGGAAAATTGTTGGTACATTTAAAATATGTGTCATATTTTTCAACGGTGATGTTAGATTCAACTTTCGACCAAAAAAAACAATTTGGCTAAAAACTATTTCGGCCGAAAATTTGAAGAGTTTGACCGATAACATGCCATTAGAACTTTTTGGGGCTCGATTATCATGAAAGTATTACCCAACTTCGGGATTTTACCCTTTTAAGTTTTTCTATTCTCTATACAAAAATAGAGTTATATCCTGCTGAGGGGACATGCCAAAAAGAAAATCAGTGTTCATCTTTGGGATGATTCATACAAGTTTTTACTAGTAAATTTTCAAGATTCTGATCAAAATGAAACAACTTTGGAGGTCTCAAGGTAGTTTTTTCTACAGTATCTATCTTCATGAGTTCTATAAAAAATGAAACTATTCCTACTGATATTTTTATAAACACAAACAATACTAATAAACAAAAATCTGATTCAAATCCAAACCCCCTGTGCTCCACCCCGTTGGAGGGCCATCTTGGTGTTGGCTTCAAAATCTTATCCAACTTCATCATCTTAAACCTGAATTGGCTAGTCTTTACTTCCTAACAAGATTGACTTACCAACTATTGTCTCTGGCATCTCAGGTCTCTGATCCTTAGGATAGACCCTGAACTGAATTCCATGTTTAGACTTCTAGTACAATTCAAATTTTCCTTTTGAATTCTGATTTCATGCATGATGTCCCCCTGTTACTTCCTGATCCTCTCCACTGCTTATGTCACTATTGATTTTACAATCCAGTAAGTTTCTACTAACTTGAAATATTTTGTTTCTTTGGTACTGGAATAAAATGAGTCTTTAACCTATTTCTTTACCTCTTCTAGGATTTCCTCATCCATCATGTTTTTCCTTTGGTTTATCACTACATCGTCAACCTCTGGTGTTTCCTTCTTCTCTACCTCTAAGAAAAGGTATTTGAATCTACTTCCCTCCATCCAAGAAGCTCATGAAGCCATGGTTTTGTTTACATGTCTGCTAGAGGAAGATGCTTCCTCTCTCATATGTTCGACAATACATGTATTCAACAGAGGATGAACACCTTCAGTAACAACTCACACAGCTAGATCAAAGATCAACACATCGATGTTTTGACGTGGTAAAACCCCTATAGGGAAATATCCATAGCCCCAGCCAACACGGCCACCCGGAGCATTTTATTAATGAAAAAGAAAAAGATTACAGAGAGATTTTCTCACATCGATCATCGAAAAATGACCCTCCATGCTCTTTAAGTAGATATCATGGACCAATCAGGTTTTAAGCCACAAATCAATGTAGTCATTAAGATCAAGGAGAATATGAACTGCCAAATCACTCTATGTCGGGAACAGATCCTGACTGTCAGATTTCCTAACTACAAATGCATATTAATGCATACTTAAGAAACACACTTTTACCTAACGACACATTAGACAAAGTATATCTTAACTAACTCCCAAGTGTCTAAATATCCTCACATCCCCCCTTAAAAACAACTTGGGATAGGATTAAAGTATTTACAATGGTGACACAATAGGAGAAGGAGGGAGGAATAAGAGCCTATACACCCTTAATGACAACATCATGAAATCCTAACATAGATCGAAGTTTGAAAAAATTTACTTCTGTAAGAGACTTTGTGAAAATGTTTTCAACTTGATCTTCTATAGGGGAAAATAGCACTTCAATAACTTGATCATGAATGATCTTTCTAATGAAGTGCATGTGTAGATCGATGTGTTTGCTACATTGATTTTGAACTAGGTATTTGGCGAGCATGATGGCACTCTGATTGTCGCACCAAAGGTTGATCGAATGTTGCTGCTGGAATCCAAACTCTGAAAGGATCTATCCAAGCCACAAGGCTTCTTGACTTGCATTTACTGTTTCTCGATACTTTTCTTCTGCTGAAAAAAGTGCAATAGCTTGTTGTTTCTTACACGACCAAGTGACAAGTCCTGAACCAAGGATGAAAACATAATCTGTAGTAGAATTCTGATCATCAGGGTCACCGACCCAATTTGAATATGTGAAACCAACCAATAAAGGATCCCCCTTTGAAATAGAATGGATCCCAAATTGAACTGTACCATGGACATACAAAAGTATATTTTTATATTCTTTCCAATGGATTTCATGGGGTGTTTTCATATACTGGGAAACAAGACCAACAACAAAGGAAATATGAGGACAATGTGAGTCAAGTATAAGAGGCTACCAACTAACTGATGATACAAGGTGGCATCAGCTTTAGGAGAAGTACAAGTGGCGGAAATATTGACTCCAGATTTGAAGGGAGAAGGGGATGGCTTACAATCTTCCATGTGAAAGCGACAAAGAAGGTCACAAGCATACTTATACTAGGAAATAAAAATTCCTTCATTGGTTTACAAAACTTGGAGGCCAAGGAAATAGTGTAGAAAGCCTAAGTCTATCATTTCAAATTTGTTCTTAAGGCTAGTTTTGACATGGTTTAAAAGTTTTGAGTCACTACCAGTAAGGATAAGGTCATCAACATGAAGGAAAAGGATTATGAGATGGCTTCCTACTTTCTTGGTATAGACATTAGGATCAGAATGGAATCTAGAAAATATGGCATCAATAAGAAAGTTGTCCATTTTGGCATACCAAGCTCAGGGAGATTTCTTAAGACCATAACAATATTTATTAAGGAGAAAAACTAGGCTACAGTCATTTTGGACATATCCAGGAGGTTATTCCATGTATATTTCTTCTTGCAAATCCCCATGCAAGAAGGCAAATTTAACATCCATTTGATGGACCTCCCATTTATGTAAGGCAACAAGGGAAAGAACAAGGTGGGTGGAATTCATTTTGGATACAGGGGAAAAGGTTTCATTATAGTCAATTTCTTCAACTTGGGAAAATCCTTTGGCAACTAACTCAGCGTTGTGTATTTCAACACTTCTATTTGATGCATACTTAGTTCTATAGACCCATTTACTTATGAAAATTTTTCTTCCTTTTGGAAGAGGTACAAGATCCCAAGTATCGTTTTCCATTAAAGAATGATACTCTTCATTCATTGTTGTATCAAAATATGGATGACTTGAAGCTTTTGCAAATGTCTTTGGATCACGAGTCTCTTAAAATTGATCCAAAAGAGAAGAGGCTCCCTAGAACTGAGAATGTGTCTAACGTTGATCTGAAGGATCACCGACAGTATCACCAAGTCCTTCTCATGTTGAATGAACCCATATAGGAAGTGGCGGTGTTGGTGATGGTTGGGGTTCAATGGAATCATCTAGAGGAATGTAAGCAGGAGGAGGTGGATTTTCATCCTCACTGTCATCATCTGAAGAAAAAACTAGAATATGAATCGAAGAAGGAACAAACGTCAAAGATCGCTCACAGGACAAAGAAGACACAATTGTTGAATAAGGCTCATAGGCCAAGAGATTTTCATCAGTTTTAACATCTCTTCTAATAAAAATTTCATTACAATGTGGTTTAATAATTCTATAACCTTTGACATATTTAGAATAACCAACAAATATACACTTCTCACTTTTAGGCTTCAATACTTTCCTTTTCTCATCAGGAATGTGAGCCCATGCTATACTGCCAAATACACAAAAGCGACTTACATTTGGTTTAATTCTAGTCAAAGATTCTTCTAGTGTTATATTTTTAAGAGCCTTTGTGGGAGTGTGATTTACTATGTAATTTTCATAGTTGATGGCTTCCTCCCAATACTTTATACTTAATCCATTAGATTGGATCATACAATTATCCATTTCTTTTAATGTGTCGTTCCTTCTCCTAGACTTAGACTAAAAAAAAAACACAATTTAACCTAAGTATAACCTAAGCCAAGACACAATTTAACCTAATTCCAACCTAGACTCAGATTCAAAGAGCACACCCCTAATCTAGGCTAACAACAAGAAAACCAATTGGCTCACGAGCCTTCCGATAACTCAACCTATGGGGGAGATAAAGTCCCCATAAGGCTTCCTAGTGAAAGTATGAAGAGAAGTTATGATGATTTCCATGAAACAACCCTAAACAATCCAAGAACCCTTTATTAAGGTGGGCACCCTTAAGGGGAACTGAGACCATGAATGAACGTCTTCCCCGGGTACCACCGGCACGTCCCACCTGCAATCACCTGTCTGGCTACCTAGAGAAGGTCACTAAGGATACCACCTCACAATCAATGACTGAGTGAACAGTCGTAGGTACGACTACATGTAAAGGAAAGGTAACTAAGCATGAACCTATGAAGGTGTTAACCAATGAAACCCCTATATACTTAGTAATTGAAGCGGTACCGCAAACACTGAAACAAGGAGAGAGGGACAATATCCCTACTTTCCTCGATGACTCCTCTATATTGAATCTTGTGTTAGAGGAGGATCCCAACACACTTGTTACAATCATGCGTTTATTACTCTTTAATGACTCCTAAGTTTCATTTTCTTGGCCTTGGAGAGTTTACTCTCCAATCCTAATCCAAGGCCCTAAGCCTATCTAATGTTGGTTCACTATAAAATAAAAGTGTCTAACAAACTTTAGATCACACCTTTTATTTTAATGGTTGTTACTTAAGTCTAAGGGAAGAAGATAAAACTTTTGGTGATGGTGTGACTCTTGAGCAAACCAAGCAATGCAAAGATGATAATGCAAATTTTAAATTCGACGAAATCTAGCTATGGGAGGGAAATAGACTTTTCCCTTTTCTTTGAAACTTTTGAAATGAAATATCACACACACCAAGCAGCCAACAAACATTTCATACCTAAAATATTTTCAATAATTGCAAACCAAACAATGAAGAACCAATTCACTCTTTCACTAATGCTTCAAAAGAAATCAAGCATGCAACAATATTTTGTCTTTTTTTTTTAATTATTTTTTTAAATTGTAATGCAAAAAAAACATGATCTAAGGAAGAATATGAATGAAAAAGGAAAACCAGAAACAAAAACAACCAAAGGGGTTGTATTAAATTGGAAATTATGGTAGATCACCCACTCCATTGTCTCTACCAAGATCACAAACAAAACTTGGAAAACAAAATAAAAAACTAATGGAGATCTAGAGTTTGGGAGTGGAAATTTGCAGGGAATGTATTGAACTATGTATTTACCAGAAACATATAATATAATATATAAAAATAAATCCCTTGAAATTTTGTTTTAATGGATCTATTCTATTTGCAATATTAATTCTCTAACAAAAGATATTAGCCAAAAAAATGCACACGACTATCATGAAAAATCTGCAAAATAACTAATTTTAAATCATCGATAACGTTTCTTTCTAGACACCAATCTGGCCAATTTGTTTTTTAGATCGGACAAAATTTCAAGAGAAATCAAAATATGTAGTTATTTCATAAATATTCTACACAAAAAATTGCCTAATTTTATATGAAGGTCGCAACCCGCTTTTAGAGGAAACACTCCTTAGGAGAGCCAAGGAAGAAAGCAAAGGCTCTCCCCAGTGGAGTTTCCAATTATGTTATGCGATACAATCTAACAACGATATCACATGATAGATGGTAAGATCTCCCTAGGATATTCCTATTGATCCTAGACAAAAAGAAGGTTAGATTCCTATGGCTTTCCTAGACTCAAGAAGATAGATTCATAATTAACCTGAAAGTGGTAGAGATAACATATATTGAACTATAGGTTTTCCTTCGTATATCCTAGTTGATGCATATCTGAAGTTCCAACTCTAATATCCACAATCTTCTTGTTGCACCAAAAAAAAATTCTTCCCACCTCTCTACTTGGAGTTAGAATCATAGATCTGTGTGTACCTTATAACATCTATCAATGACAATATCAGATACGAATATTTGAAAATGGAATACAAACATATTTAGAGGTAAAACCTATTATCTATTCATTAACATGAATAAATTACATCAATTCACAACTTGAATGTTGGTGCTTCCTCCTAGTTCCAGGTTCTCAATGCTCCTCCTTAGCCTCTTGAGATTCTCTCTCTATTTTTCCCACATAACCACTCTCAAAACGTGTTTCCCCATCTCCTTGGTTTGGCCTATTATTATAGTATTTTAGAAGAGATTGGAGATAGGTTTTGCGACATGTAAACTAGGTGGATACAAGTCATGGATAGCTTGATATCATGTAAACTAAGTAATTACAAGTCAAAGATAGGCTTGATGGCATGTGAACTAAGAAATTACAAGTCATGCACAAGTTTCATGATTAATTATAAGATTTTTCCAACCTAGTATGAACGTTTTGTCTATCATGATATTTTTTCTCAAGTTCCATGCTCAACTATGACCCTTTTCCAACTCAATATGAACTTTCTTTTCAATTATGATTTTATTCTCAATTATGAAATAATTCTTATTTCATAATTATGAAATTGTGACAAAATAATTATTTCTTTGTGAAATAATTATGAAAATTTTACTCAATTATGTAATACTAGCCTCATAACATCTTGTAACATGCTTGTGAAACGTATGGTGGAAAATAAAAGTATAACACTCCCCCTCTCTTCCCCTATCTCTCTAGCTTACTCCTTTTCCCTACCACCATTTTCTCTCCCTATTTCCCTCTTTCACTCCCCCCATATCTCTCTATATTTCTCTCTCTCTCTCTCTCTCTCTCTCTCTCATCTAGGTGGATTTTGCGACTGACAATTTGATGTTCTTAAATTCTAGAGAAAATGACTCCATTTCGAAGATATCGATGAGATATTTTCAATGGAACTTGAATGGGATCAAAAAAACGTCTTATGAATAATTTATCACATTCTGAAGGTTTGAAAAAATAGGGAAAATATTGACAATGATGACACATGGCATTATATGGACGCGACACATAGAAATATACAATATTGACATGTGGAAGTATGGAAGCTAATGTGGACCATATGGATGATGATGTGACAGTGATGAATGGACCATACTAACAATGAAGTGGCAGTACGACAATCTGATGTGGCGTTGAGGTGGTGTTGACAATGCACTGATGTGGCAGGTGATTGTGTATTGGCTGGGAAGGTGACTATGCATCCAAGTGGTCTAATTATAAGGTGAGTTGTAGTCATAGTGTTTGATGTAGCACCCCAACTTGGGATAAAAATTCCTTATCCTTCTGAAACCATCACTAAAGGGAATCGAACCTCCAACCTTTTTGCTAACAATAAACAGTTTTAACTAATGGGCCATTGCTATAGTTTTTTATGAATCATATATAATATATATTTTAAGGTGGATGTTATAATGAAGATACAGAAGGGGAAGGGTCCACGTAGATTGACCCCGCGACCTCCTCCCACATGTTCACCTGCATAATTTTCCAGATAGCAAACCATATACCAATATGACCAACAAGTAACCAATTGTATGAAGGTCAAGACTTGGGTCAAACACTTATGGTATAGTTATGCCATATGGAAAGAAAAAAAAAATCGACCTTTTTTTATTATAATATTCCATATTTTATATATTTATTCAACCATATATTTTATTCCCCATAAAATTTGTATCGGTCGACTATATGGTTATTATAATATTTGTTTTTGTTATTAAAATATATATGGTTACATACCATATATTCGAAATCCCATAAAATTTGGATTGGATTAAGTTATGAACCATCGAACCTTTGGTATATAACGAAAGACAGTTTTTCCATTAGGGGAGATATGGTTCATACTTTAAAGAATTTCCTTGGTATTTTTGTGTAAATATAGAGGTATTTTCCACATAAAATACATTGGAGAAGTGGGCTTTAGGCCTTGTTTATTCAATCAAGTTGTGGAGGTGATTTTTCCTTTCAGCCAAAGCCTGTAGAAGATTGGAGATATCATTGTATGCAGGTTGGTATCATTTTGATGTAATCTGAGCATTTGAAAATCATTAATAAAGTGGCCACTCATTGGAAGCGGACCCAGAGTATCGCAGGTGTAGTGAACTCTATTATCAGCCTTGTCTTTATCTCTTTTATATTATTTCCTCTATTCTCCTCTTCAATTTCACAATTCATAATTGGCCACTAAGTGTTTTTGAGTTTTAAGAAAAATTAACTTATAATTATAACTTGTAAATAAGCCACATTTTCGGATCAAGTTTTGGTATCAAAGTAGGTTTGACGAGATTTGCAAGTAGTGGATTTCAACAAGGCTCAAGCTCAAGTGAGGTGAAGGATCATTGAAAGAAGTTGACACAAAAATTTGATTTGTATTTCAAAGGAGGAAAATGGTGTCACTAATGTCACTAAGGGAACATCCTTTTGGTTCCGAATAAGATTTCTTTTAAGAATTTATGAAAATGAAATCCCATGTGGATGAAATGTACAAGAATAAAACTATGGCAAAGGAATAAAGTGGTCCATGAGGGACAACTACAAAAGTTGAAGTAGATGGTGGTGACCCTCTTGAAAGTCTTACATCATATTCATCCTTGTTGGGTCTCCGTTTTGACACCCCTCTTACCTTATCTTACCTTCTATATTGTTCAATTTTACCTCTTACCTATACACAATTTGTCTATTTCTTCCCCAATATACCTTGTGGCCTTACTTATGTGCATAGTGAGGTAACTCACATTGAAAGCATAATTTATTTGATTTCTTAATTAAATTGGGATTAAATGATTGTTGTTTATGCTTATAATTACTTTGAATGATCAAAGAAGACCTTATGAAAACAACCCCATTCATATAGTACTCAAGTCGTCCGATACCAACTCTATGCTCGTCCAATACCAATGTTGTGCTCGTTCAGTACCAGCATCAACAATCGTTCGGTACAGATATAGTTCGAAATTTTGGAAAGCTTCTACAAGAAAATCGAGGACATGGGTTTTGTACAAAGCGACGTTTACATGTAAACACATGGGTCATAATTCTACCATATCACATGTGTGGACCTCCATCTCTAGGGGAATGATTCTGCAAAAAATAGCAAAAATCTCAAATTGCCAACTTACACCTCGATTTTTGTGCAGATGGCATCAGATCTAGAAATTCTACGAGATGGGTTTTGTCTAGAATGTGGAAAATTGAGTATAATGTGGGAACCTTTCCAAAATTAGAATTGGTGTAGATATATGGGTGGATATCTAACTCAAATCTGCCCAAATTGATGGAAAACCTAGATTTTTGGGATTTAACATAAAATTGTAAAAATTGTTTTCTGAGTTTGGGTATTTGGTTTCATCCACTCCTCCATGGATTTTATGTATAAATAAGACCTCATAGGTATGATAAAAGGAGAGGAACAATTATGCTATAAGATTGGTTCTTGAAGGGAAGAAGAATAATTATGTTGTAAGACTGGTTTTTGAAAACTATTAATTGTACTATGTTTTTCTGAAGTAATGAGATAAGTTGAAATTCATGGAATTTGTGTGTATGATCAAATATTCCTCTCTATAGGTGTCTATTAATGTTCCTTGTTGGTACAGAAAGGGCCCACCGGCCCAATCAAGGTAAGCTTCATTGTATTTTATTTGTAAATATAATTTTGTATTTTTGTGTGTGTGTGAATAGAATAATTATGTACTTAATCATAGCATTTAAGTTCAGTCTTGTTATGTTTTAGTGATACATTTGATGTTGTTGAATGAGTAATAATATTGTTTACAGTGTGAGTGAAATGATTCATGATTGATTAACTATTATTTATGTGTGTGTCATTTGCTAGATTAGATATTCTAATGGTTGTTGTTATCTTGAAAGAATTAGTCTCAAGTGGAGCCTTTATCTCTTACTCTACACGACCCTGTAATGGAGTGTTCCCTTCCGCTTAGAATTAATTAATTTACATCTTGTGAATACATGTATAACTAATACCTCTATCTCTCACCCTACATGTGCCTAAAATGGAGTGTATTCCTTCACCTCTGATTTTCTCTAGTATTGATTGATTTTTTCCTTTGAGCATATGCAGAGTGTTAGTTGTTATTAGTCTAGATGTTGTAGGAACATATTCAATGTTCATATTTATACTTCATGAGCCTATAATGGACAAACTAGTCAACTGAGAAAGAGTTTGAATCATATTTTTATGAGCTTTTCTTTCCATCTTTTCATTTGTGTGAAGAGTGTTATTTTTAAAAGTGTGTTGGTTTCTAAATGGTTTTCTTATCTAAGATATACTAAAAAGACATAGGAAAATATGTGTTATCGGCACATATAGTGCATAAACTCTATTGATTACAAATCCTGGTCGATAATTGATGTTTGGTAATATATTATGCATATAATTGCACCAACATTTTGGTGTCGTTGTCGAAGAGTTGTAAACGGTAATAGGTAGTATTTGAATTAGATTTATTTAATGGTTTTGGATTTATTTTATGGATGACCTAAGGGTAGATAGAAGACGGTAAGACGTGAGGGAAGAGCCCGTGCTTCCACTTTAGTGGGGTTGCTTCAAAGCTAGCTTGTCCTCTCTTGTTCATCCAGAAGTGTTTTTCTTTTAATGCAAGTGTGTTTTTTATTCTTTTATGAAAAAGTGTGTTTTTATTTATGCAAATTTAGTTTTATTTATGATGAGTTGACTTCTGTGAACTGATAACCTAGTGACAACAAGGTCCCAGTAATGCAAGGAGTTGAAGTTTGGTGTGTTTTATTTTTGCAAATAGTTTTAATTTCTTAGTTTTTAAATTCAAATCTTTGATGATAAATCATTTTTTTGGGTGTTGTAATAACCCCAAGTACTAATTTTTGTTGTGAGATAGGGATCATAAACCAACTAGAGTAATTCCTGGATGATCAAGAGGTTGAAGCATGTTCCTCCAAGAACTTTCTCAAATTCTAGCAACAACTGGGATATCCGCCTCTCAGGAAGAGAATATCTTGATAGTAATAAAGAATATATTTATCTCTCCACAGGAATATTTGAAAGTCCCTTTGGATTCCTCTTGTCAATTTGTTGAGGAGACTAAAGAATCATGGATAGAATTCAATGGAGAGAAGCCATTGGAACCTAAGATTGAGGAGTTATTGGCATGTCTCTCAGCAGATCCTATATGTACTCTAAATACCAATCATCTTGAAGAGGATAATATGCATAGCATGGGAGAGGAAGAGAAACAAGAATATAGTGATCATATTGAAATATGGTTTCAATTATTTATTAGGTCACACCACTCTTTTATTTTTCATTATTGTTTGATCTCATCATCAAAGAAGTTGTTCCTTCATACTTCAGTATACATTAAAATTTCTCTTTTAAACCCGAGTATGGATATATTTCTAACCCTGTTATGCACATGGCTCCACTGGAAGTATTCCTATACTTGAAGGACATTTTATTTTGTTCAATTAGAGTAGGATAAGTAAGTAAATAAATAAATGTTGTATATAAGTGCAATGCAACCTATATTTCATACTTTTCATAAATGAGAATGTCAAAAGTTAACAAAGCAATCAGTTTAAGATATGTTGTTCCTCTAGCAAATTTCTTTCTAAAAGTTATGATAATTTTGTTTGGAATTTTATGAGAAGGTAATCTCTTCATCCTATGAATGCACACATAATACTGGAACGGTATTTTTAAAAGTAGAGAATGCATCATTATCAAACGAAGAGAACACTTAAGGGAGTACTCCATGACCTATTTCCTCAAATTTATTCTTTTTAAGTTGTGAAAAAAAATGCATTTGTGCTTTATCATTACCTATCTATTTTAAGACCACTATTTCACAAGGATGATCGATTAAGTGATCTTTTTAATAGAAGTTGAAACTCAATGTTAATTCCAGACTATTTTATTCATAGCTAATATTTTTTGGTCAAATAAATCATGAATAATATATGCATTTTCCCAGAATTTTCTATTTGTAAGCATGAATAAAAATCTAGTTTCAATTAGTTCTATTGGTTTGTTTTTTGTAGATGTTCACAGCCCTATGAGAAACCATTTTTTAGCGTCTCACATTGTTTGCATGAGGCCATGCAAAACCTCAGGCATTGGGGAGTGGTTGTTGAGACCTTCATATTCTTTTGCAACTTCCGTCAGCGAGGAAAATCAACATGTTCAGTGCTGGAATTTGATAGTCATTTCTAGAATTCTGGTACAGTTCTGTTCCGGTACTGCAGAATTCTGTTTCGATACTGCTCTGTTCTGGTACCACATAATTTTTTTCCATTACTATGTTCTGGTACGTTTCTATTCCGGTACTAGTACTATGATCACTATAATCCAATAAGAATGACATCTACCATGTGTAACTTTATTCATTTATCTAGCCTTGGTAGATTACTTATGGAAAATGAGCCTAATGGAGTTTTCTTTAAGTTTTTCAAAATCCTAAAAATTGAAAACACCGACGAGCAGGAATTGGCCCGAGCTCGAGAAAAATACATGGGACAATAGATGGATTTTTTTTTTAATTTTTCAGATTCCTTAAAACTGAAAACAATGGCGAGAGTTAACTTTTCTGGGCTCGAGAAAAATCCACAGAACAATAGTAGTTAGGTTTATTTTCCAATAAAATGGAAGTGGAAACATAAGAGTTCCTTAGTTTGGTTCCATAAAGAGGAGGATTATGAATTCCAACATGAGGTTGTCCAGCTATAAAGTTCCTTATTGTTAGCATTCTTAGGGCCCAGTCATTGAATTCTTTTTCCTCATTTTTTACTTCGGCTACAATTTCATAATTTTTGTACCATTGTATTATTTGTTGTTTTACCTATATGGTCCTACAGCAAAATAAATTCACATGTTATCCTCCATAAGAAGCAACAGATGCCAGTAATCACTACAAAATGCAGCCTAAAAAGTTCCAATCTACAAAATACGCCATCAAGTACCTTATCCAATTTTCATTGGGTATCGGAATAAAATTATGTGGTAATCTGGTACTGGATAAAGTCTATGTGTTGTTCTGGTACTGCAACAATATTCATGTCTATGTTGTTAGGGTACTATATAACATCTATGTGTTGCTCTAGTACTACAAATATTTTCCTCTATGTTCATCTGATACTGGAAAAGTCTCTATGTTGTTCTGGTACTGCAACAATATTCACCTTTGTGTTCATTCGGTACTGAGGAAGAAGGCTTGTGTTGGTCTGGTACTACGACATTTTATATTTTTTAGTGGTCCAATACTAAGTTGTGGTCTGGTAATGATAATGAAGTGTGGTATCTATTATCCTATACTCAATAATTTTCCTTCTTGATACAAATGTTTTAGATAATAAGAGGTATAAGCTCACTATTTACTCCTTTTATTAAGAATCATGTTAATTGTGTACTAGACGTGTGGTTACTCTCATGCATCTACATTACATCAATTATTACAAGTTCCCTACCATGAACTTATGCAAGTCCTCGTGTATATTTCCTACTAAATAAATCATTTTCATGAACTCGAAACTTTTGATGGGTTGGTGGTAAGATGTTTAGAGGCGCATAGTAATTATACTACTAGCAGGACCAATTCTGTTCTCAAACACTCTTGTTAGAGTCTCTCGTTCATATGATGAAGAAATAAAATAGGGCCATTATCCAACATTACACCGAGTTAATAATTGAATTAAACTATGTCATAATGCACAATTATCTTCCAATCACAATGATTTCAATAGTTTCATAACGGTGAACTTCAGTCACATCAACGATATATCTTGTAATCATTTCCCAACACCGACATGAAAAAGCTATAATGCAATTCCTAATATGATATTCCAAGTTATTATGGATATGAATTACCCTTACTCTCACCATCATTATAGTTGATTTGACCATTGTAATCCAAATTCTGATTTATAAAATCTCTTTTGGATGGATTCGCCATCTAGATGAGCGTTATTTACCCATTTTTACTATATGATCTCCATTAATATTGTTTCTCTTTCCCCTCATACTGTTTTCATACTATGTTTTATTTCGGTAATCCACTATGTGCGGCTTTGTTTTGGTATTAAACCATCGTCCTATGTTGCCTCATACACTATCAGATTTTCTTTTAAGTCAGGATGGGGGTTGATCCAGGATCTTTTCATCGGGTGACTTATTGAAGAATTGCATAAAATGAGCATAAAAAAAAGTAAACCATAACAAAGGAAAATCTCAAAAGGAAAGAGACATAATCATGCAATATGAACATAAAGAACTTGATAACGGACTTCGTCCCTGGTGGACTGCATCTCCGAGTCGTGCTCTCAAATGGGTAGGTCTTTTTATTAAATCCACAAAAGAATTGAGAAAAATACATAAGTATACATCATTATAGAGTTAAGATACACAATATTTACTCAAATCAGAAAAGTAACACCACCACTACGTTCATGGTGTCGTTTTACCTAAAAATGACTGTATCCACACCTCAATCCAAGTCAAAAACTTTCAGGCCCCCAAGACACCCCTGCCTCAATTTTTGTGCCACTTATCCTACAGTAAATGACTGGACAGTTCTTGAAATCCATGCCCAGCCTCGAAAACTATGCAAAAATATGTACTGTATGGATGCTCTCAGTCTGTCTCCTTCATTTTCTAGTGTGTTCTGAATGCACAATCTAAGCCCCTTTTTATACAATTGTTTGGGCAGTTATGTAATAAGTCCATTGGTTCACGTGTTGGTTAGAGTGGCTAAATTTAGTGCGCGGTTAGGTGGAGGTCTCGGGATTGAATCTCCTAGACTCCCCTTTTAGAAAATGGTTACAATAAATGTGGGCGTGCTTCGTTAAATATAGTGAGCGGTTACAAACTGGAGGAACGCCTAAAAATAGAGGAATATACCATATTTGGTGGGAATTGAGTTAAGCCCCTAATCGGGCAGAGACTAGGGTCAGACGGTGCAATACATGTAATCAGGGGTTGGGTTGAAGGCCTATCCCCTTTCCTTTGGCACCTTAGTTCAAACTTACACTTAAATAATATTTGACACATATTATAAACAAGGCCTATGGCATGGTGTAGTGGTAGCACAGATTTTGTGCGGCCTTTGGGCTATTCGGAGGTCATTAGTTCAAATGTGGTGGAGTTATAAAACTTTAACTCATGAACCATTGGAGGGGTGCCATGTGGAAGCCCATGACCAGGCCACGTGATACCATATAATTTGTCCACAAAACTGCCACTTGTCACAATCTGATTTTCCCATGAAACTGAAATGTGTCATCACCTAACTTGCTCACATGTCTACCATCCTTTCCACATCATCCCATGCCAACTCAGTTGTACAGAAGTGCCACATGTCACCCTTGCAGTGGTGCCACGTGTCACTTTGAATTTTTGTCTTTTGACCAAGTTTGACTTAACTTTGACCGCTTATAAATTTTGATCCATAACTTTGTTTGACAAGCCATTTGCGTCGTTAAAATCTTGTGACACACTCTTCACGATCATGCCATTTTAACCGAGTTTTGGGAACTTTGAATTTTTCCCTTTTTCTATCTATTGAAGCCATTCTGAGCGTTCTAAGCTGCTTCTATGCATTCTAAGTTGTTTTTATCCTTCTATGGATCCTTTTTGGATCACACCTTCCCACTGAGAGAGTTTTGGACCACCAAAATCTTTCATTAATCAACTCATAAGTGAGGAAAGAGTCCCCTCACTTTTTCCTTCTCGATTTTCCATTCCTTGCTAAACTATGTACCCTTTAGGAGTAATAGAAGATAAGTAATATCATTCCTGCGTGAAGTCCTCAATCTTCGATCTAGGATGACATCCTCCTCTATCTTCTCCTTGATTACTTGACTGATCTGTTGAATCCCCTGAATGAACTTGTGGGCTACATCTCTCTCCTTGACACCTTTCTCAACTGGTACAAGTACAAGTGGATCTTAGGTAAATACCCAAGACAAGTCTCAACTGGTGAATCTTGAGTGAAAGAATACATGACTTGATTATGCATAGACTGGACATATAGTAATGGATCATCCCTTGGCCTAGGATGTTGGTTGCAATATCCTTGAAGCAATTGGACCAACGTATTGTTTACTACCTCTGTTCGTCTGTCGGATTGTGGATGGAAATCAATGTTCCTCCCCATTATGGTGTCCATGAGATGCCACAAATTTTTCCATCCTAATAATTGAGACTCTCGACCAGAGATAATGAACATGGAAAACCTGAAATGGACCCTTACATACTGGGGTAACAAAAGAGGAACCTTCTTGTGATACATCCTATCCACTGCTACGCCTAAGTAGACATGACTCATATTAGATATGCGTAATCCCCTTATGAAATACACTGATTTTTTTTTCCAAAGGATAAGACGAAATAGGAAGTGGTGTGTACAGCCCTGGCCTTTTAATATTGGGCTTACAAAAGTACAACACACATTCCTTTACAATAGTGGTTACAAATATTTTCCTTCAAGGAAAGTGTCATCCCTTTAAATACATTACAATTCTCAAATGCCCAAGTACAAATGAAACAAAATCTTCTTTAGTTACATGTACTTCCTTGCATGAAGGAAAACGAGGTTTACTCAAATGGTGGAGAAAGTTGTCCTGCAAACAAAACTACTTCACCTACAAACCCTGGAATATCCCACATACATCTTTGAATATTTCATCATTAGTATCCCATCAATCCTTATTGTTATGAGATAAGGAAACATTCTTCAAAATAATATATGCAACAGTAGGATATCCAAAAAGCATGTTTGTCCTTATGACATTGATACTAGAACTAGTCTCAAACTTGTATGGTTGTTGAAGGTCAGGTAAGGCGAGCATTGGCACAGTGCCAATATTTGAAGTGTCTAAGGTCTTATGTTGGCTGCCTTCCCACTGAAAGACCTGTCTCATCTCAAGAAATTCATTCTTATGTAAAGGATCAAGAACATTAACAACAACATACCTATCATGGAATTCCCCCTTTACAATCGTGAGTACAAGATTCTTATTAGCATTTATAAATCTCTTTACTTGGCTTGAACTAACAAGTGTTGATTTGTCCTTTATGTTGTAAGATTTAATGATGTATTCCACTCCATCTTTTGTAATATGGTATTTTTTTCCCTTTCAAAAGAATATAGCATGTATATCATATAGATAGGGACTCCCTAATACAATACCATAGACATCCAAAGGAACCACATCTAGATCCACTTCATCTATCATCTTAGAAACAATAGAAAACCTCAACCTACACTTATTAGTGACATTTAACGTTTCTTTATCAGATACCCAACTGAGAGGGTAAGGTTTATGGTGAGGTCTTGTGGTTAATCCCAATTTTTTAACAAGTGTCTCTGATATTAAATTGACTTGGGAACCCGGATCAAATAATGTGTCTATCTTCGTATGTTTCGATACAACTCTTATGTGGAATAGTGCACTTCTCTTTTTATCATCATCATGTGATTCATTTAAATAACTTGAAAATTCATAAAAGGAATATTTACCTTGCATCCCAACTATTGCGATCCTTTCTTCTTCACCTGAATCGGAGCTAAGATCATGTTTCACTATAGGAATGATCATTGGCTTCCCCTTGCCTCCAAACTGCTTTGACCTTAACTTTGGATGTAGTTTCCAATATTGTTCGCTATCATGGCTAGTTTTCTCGCAATGGCTGTAATAGGGTTTTCCTTCTTCCTTCTTTGTCGTAGCTATCTTCTTTCCCTTCCCATTTATTTTTCTGTTGAAATGGTTTTTAGAGTGCTTGAATGTATTTTCCTCCTATCCATTCTTACCCCTGTTTTCAAGGTGAGTGGCTTGCACACAAACTTCATAAAGACTAGTGGGGTTAAACAATAGTAAAGTATGATGAATGTAATTGTGAATTGCGCCAATATACTTCATTAACGTTTCATAGGAATCTAAAGGAATGTTTATTGAAAGTGCTTTCTTCCTAAATTCCTCTGTGAAATTTTGTACAGTCTGACCTCTACTCTGCCTCAAAGTTTGCCATTCCATCATTTCTTTATGTAAATACCCTAATGGATAGAATTGCTTCCTTATCTCTGTTTTAAAATCCGACCATGAGGAAAGAATATTACCACACTTAATTTTGTCCTGTAGCTTGCTCTCCCACCATACGAGAGTGGTGCCTTCCAACCGAAGAGAAGCCAGTTGCACTTTAACTTCCTCTTTGTCAATATGTTGAACACAAAAATATACTTCAACCTGTCGAATACAATTATATAACTTTTCACGATTAGTATCTCCATTAAGCATAGGTTAATCAAACTTTACATCAAAATTTAATAATGGTTTCTTAAAAGAGGCTTTATGGATAGAATGTTGAGAATGATGAGAATGCTTAGAGGAAGAAGAACTAGAACTTGAAGGCAAAGATGGAGACTCGGGAGGATCTTCTCTAGCCCCTTGGTTTACTGAAGAATCATCATCTTCATGTGCTTATTTTTTCTTCCCTTTCTTATTCATCCTCTTCTCGTAATCTCCATACATTCGTTCAACCATTTTTGACATGCGATAAAAGACCATGTGAAAGTTTTTCTCTTGTTCATCATGCTTGTCCTCTTTTTCTATCTTCTTCCTTTGAGATGTATGGCCAACTTCAGGATTGAAATTATTAAGAGTTCCTTCACCCTACTTGTGCTTGGCCCTAGTAAGCATTCATACTCAACAATTGAATTCAAAGACGACTGCTCTGATACCAACCTAATCCGAGATCTTTTCATCAGGTGACTCATTAAAGAATTGCATCAAATGAGCATAAACAAAAGTACACCATAAAGAAGGAAAAACTCAAAATGAAAGAGACATAATCATGCAATATGAACACAAAGAAATTGATAATGGAGTTCGTCCCTAGTGGACTACGTCTTTGAGTCCTGCTCTCAAATGGGTAGGTCTTTTTATTAACCCCACAAAAGAATTGGGCAAAATACATAAGTATACGTCATTTTGGAGATAAGCTACAAAATATTTTCTCAGAACATAAAAGAAACCCCACCACTTCATTTGTGGCTTTGGTTTACCTAAAAATGACTATCTCCATCCCTCAATCTGAGTCAGACACTTTCAGGCCCCCAAGATAGCCCTGCCTCAGTTTTCATGTCACTGCTCCTACAGTAAATGACTAGACAGATCTTGAAATCCATGCCCAACATCGAAAAATATGAAAAAATCCATACTGTATAGATGCACTGGGCTTGCCTCCTTCGTTCTCTTGTGTGTTCTGAATGCATTGTCTAAGCCCCTTTTATACAATTTTTTGGGTAGTTATGTAATTAGTGCAGTGGCTGGTGTATTGCTTAGAGTGGCTAAATTTAGGGCACAGTTAGGTGGAGGCCCCAGGATTGAATCTCGTGGACTCCCCTTTTGGAAAATGGTTACAACAAATGTGGGCGCACTCCCCTAAATATAGGGAGCAGTTAGAAACTGGCAGAATGGCTAAAAATAGAGGAATATACCATATTTAGTGGCAATTGGGTTAAGCCCCTAATCGGGTGGAGACTAGGGTGATATGGTGCAATACATGTAATCAAAGTCTGGGCCAAAGGTCGAGCCCCTTTCCTTTGGTGCCTTAGTTCAAACTTACACTTAAATAATATTTGACATATATTATAAACAAGGCCTATGTTATGGTGCAGTGGTAGCGCAGATTTTGTGGGGCCTTTGGGCTATTTGAAGGTCATTAGCTTGAATATGGTGGGGTTATAAAACTTTTACCCATAAACCATTGGATGGGTTCCACGTGGCAGCCCATGAATGGGCCATGTCGCATCATATGATTTGTCCACAAAATTGCCGCTTGTCACAATCTGATTTGCCCATGAAACTGACACATGACATCACCTAACTTGCCCACGTGTCTGCCATCCTTTCCACATCATTTCATGCCAACTCAGATGTACAGATGTTCCACGTGTCACCCTTTCAGTGGTTCCATGTGTCACTTTGACTTTTTGACTTTTGACTAAGTTTGAATGAACTTTGACCACTTATAACTTTTGATCCATAAATCCATTTGAGGAGCCATTTGGGCCATTAGAAATCTTGTGACACACTCTTCACGATCCTTCCCCTTTGACTGATTTTTTGGAACTTTGATTTTTTTTTCCCTTTTGTTATCTGTTGAATCCATTCTGAGTGTTCTAAGTTGCTTCTATGTGTTCTGAGTTGTTTTTAGCCTTCTTTGGATCCTTTTTGGATCAGGCGTTGATAGACACAAACCAGTGTTCCAATTATACAAGGAGATGTAGGAATAACAAGCTTACAGGGAGAAATTTGAGCAGACCGGATGGGTAACATTTTTAGAAAAATTCAAAGGCCATCATCAGGGGGTATCTCGTTCCTTTTCTCATACTTATGACAATGAGAGTGTTCAATTTGGGGAATTGAAATTTATGATAACATAGGCCACCATAGGTCCTCGAGGTGTAGGACAGTCGGTGATGAAGTGTGTTGTTAAGCCACTCTGTGTTGTTAAAGTCACCGGTGCGAAACCTGCGGGGACAAAAAATCCAACCATGTTAAGGGTTGGTGTGGCTCAGGTCGGGTATGATCCCCGGGTGATTTTGACGGCTTAGATGCCCCTGAGTCGTGGTTTCTCAAGCCACAGGTTAATCGCGTAGCCAATAGGTCCTGCACAAATTAACAAACAAAAAAAAAAACATAGGCCACCATAGCAAAAGCTACAAGCTTGCCTTCCTCTGCAGAGAAATATTTTAAGGGGGTTATCGTCGACAACAGGTTTTTTCTGAAGTTTCTAAAGCCAGAACACCAGGATCTCGATTGGACCAGAGGGATTCCCTAGAGTTGTATTAAAGAGGAGTACGGGAAAATGCTCATCAACTTGTAGAGGTTTGTCACCTGTGAAGGAAGGATGAGTCTAAGAAAAATGGTGAGAGGAGTTAAATCGACATCCAAGAAACCTAAAACCAAAGTGATTAAGAAGGAGCTTAGGAGAGAGGTGTCTAGTTTCAATATTCTACATCTAGAGAGATGATATTCATCCAAGGTGGAAGACAATTTCGGTGTTGCAATTTTTGAGGAGCAGTTTCGACATTTTTGCATGAGGACATGCAATGGCCTAAGCATCGAGGAATGTTGGGTCTTCGTTTTGACACCCCTCTTACCTTATCTTAACTTCTATATTGGTCAATTATACCTCTGACCTATGCAAAATTTGTCTATTTCTTCCCCAATATACCTTGAGGCGTTACTTATGTGCATAATGAGGTAACTCATGTTGAAAGCATAATTTGTTTGATTTCTTAATTAAATTGGGATTAAATGATTGTTGTTTATGCTTCCAATTACTTCGAATGATCTAATAATACCTTATGAAAACAACCCCATTCACCCAGTACTCAGCTCATCTGGTACCAATTCTGGGCTTGTCCGGTACCAATTATGTGTTCGCCTGGTACCAACATCAACAATCATCCGATACTAGATATAGTTTGAAATTTTGGAAAGCTTCTAGAGGAAAATCGAGGTCATGGGTTTTGTCCAGAGTGATATTTACATGCGAACAAGTGGGGCAGAATTCACCTAGCTCACACGCGTGGACCTCCATCTCATGGGGAATGATTTTGTAAAAGTTAGCAAAAGTCTCAAACTGCCAACTTGTGCCTCGATTTTTGTGCAGATGGCATCAGATCTAGAAATTCTACAAAATGGATTTTGTCTACAATGTGGAAAATTGAGTAAAACATGCACTTTTCCAAACTTCAAATTGGTGTAGAAGATATTGGTGGATCTCTAACTCGAATATGCCCAAATTGATGGAAAACCTAGAATTTGGGGATTTATCCTAAAATTGTAAAAATTGTTTTCTGAGTTTGGGGATTTGGTTCCATCCATTCCTCCATGGATTTTATCTATAAATAATGCCTCATAGGTCTAAGGAAAGGAGAGGAATTTTTATGCTGTAAGATTGGTTCTTGAAGGGAAGAAGAATAATTATGTTGTAAGATTAGTTTTTGAAAACTATTAATTGTACTTTGTTTTTCTGAAGTAATGAGATAAGTTGCAATTCATTTATTTCGTGTGTATGATCAAATATTCTTCTCTATAAGTGTCTCTTAAGATTCCTTGTTTGTATGGAAAGGGCCCATCAACTCAACCAAGGTAAGCTTCATTGTATTTTATTCGTAAATATAATTCTAGATTTGTTTGTGTGTGTGAATAGAATAATTATGTACTTAATCACAACATTTAACTTCAGTCCTATTATGTTTCAGTGATACATTTGATGACATTGAGTGAGTAAGAATATTGTGTACAGTATGAGTGAAAATTTTCATGATTGATTAACTGGTATTTCTGTGTGTATCATTTGCTAGATTAGATATTCTAATGATTGTTGTTATCTTGCAATAATTAGTCTCAAGTGGAGCGTCTATCTCTCACCCTACATGTGCCTAAAATGGAGTTTCTTCCTTCACCTGTGATCCCCTCTAGTATTGATTGATGTTTTACTTTGAGAATATGCAGAGTGTTAGATGTTATTAGTCTAAATGATGTAGGAACATAGTCAAATTTAATATTTCTACTTCATGAGCCTATAATGAACAAACTAGTCACCTGAGCAAGAGTTTGAATCATACTTTTATGAGCTTTTATTTCCATCTTTTGAATTATGTTAAGAGTGTTATTTTTAAAAGTGTGGGTTTCTAAATGGTTTTCTTATCTAAGCTATACTAAATATACATAGGAACCTATCTGTTATCGACACCTATAGTTCATAAACTCTATTGATTACAAATCTCGGTCGATAACTTATTTTTGGTAATATATTATGCATATAATTGAACCAATAATCCTCTTGTAGTTTGAGTGGGAGTTTTTCTTCTTGTTTTGTAAAGAATCACTCTAAGAAACCTTCTCTTGATTTCCCTTTATTTAATCTTGACATTAACTTTGATTTTCTTATATATGACAATGAAATTAATGAATAAAAAATTGATAATTGCATCAAGAAAATGAAATTTAAGTGTAGGATTCAAAGGATTGTGGACTACAATACTAAAATCAAATTAGCTACTATTTGATTGGGAGGTACCACACTCATTTGGTGGGAGAGTAAAACTCAAGTGGACATCAAACAAAAGGGTAAAATTATTTCACCTTGGGATATCTTTATTTATGCATTAAGGAAAAAAGTTTATCCCTTAGCATATATGCAAAAGGAAATGATAGATTGGAAAACATTAAGGAAATATACAGGTAAAAATGTACACGAGTATACTTAGGAGTTTAGGAAGAGAGATTTTATGTCAATAATTTTTTTGTACACATAGGAATCTTTGCTAAAGTATAAAGGTGGATTACATGATTATTTGAAGCATACAATAGCTATGTTTAATTCAACTAACCTTGATGAAGTTAGTTTACAAGTGTCTCACCTTGAGTCAAATAGAAGGAATGACCATGGCAATTTCTCCTTGGAATCCATTCAGTCAAAATAAGTCAAGAACAAAGGGAACAAGAAACTCAAAAGGACTGTTATAGTGAAGAAGGATGATGAGAGACCCTCTTGTTCTCATTGTCAGAAGAAAGGACATAATGAGCACCATTGTCTGAAATTGCATCTAGAAATGAAGCCAAATTGGGATTAGGATAGAAAAGGTAAAAAAAAGACCGCAACCATAGTTCAAGATCTTGAATAAGATTATGATGATGAAACTAGGGTTACAGTTATGGCCATCAAAGGTATATTTTCTATTGCTATTTCTTCTGCTAGTTCTTCTTTATATTCTCCTTATTCAAGGGATAATGTAATCCTTGATGAAAGGAAAAGAAATGATTTTTTCATATATGAGTCATCTCAAAACACACTAATATAGACAGACTTGTTGATAACAGATTACAACTAAATCTTATTTCAGAGTAGGTTGTTAAGAATTTGGGATTGGAAACTAAGCCTCATCCAAGACCATATCCATTGGGTTGGTCTTGTGATAATGCTAAGTTACAGGTAACTAAGAAATGTAAATTGATATTTGCAATCACATCCAGTTTCATAGATGAGGTAGAGTTAGATGTGATTCCACCAGACATTTGTGGGATTGTTTTGGGAAGTCCATATTTATAAGACAGGAAGTCCATTTTCTACATGGAACGTAACAGGTATAAGCTTTTCAAAAATGGGATTGAGTTCATTGTGAAAGCTCATAATATGAAAACCAATTTGTCTATTGTCAGTACTATGAAAATGAAAATGCTAATTAATGCAATCAATAACTTGTCACTCATGTCTGTTAAGGAAGAATGTGATCCCAAAAATAAAATATTTAATATTGATTCTAACTATAATGATATATTTCAAGATTCACAAGAAGTACAAGATGAGATGTTGTTGCATGAAAGTGTCCAAGATCCTAGTTTACAGTCTATGGTTTCAATTAAAATATATCCTTTGGTTGATGTTGTTCCAATTAAGAAGGACAAATGTGATTTTGATTCATTTTCTTTCACATTTTTATATTCAATTGTGTTTATTAATTTTATAATAGTCAGTGGAGTATGGATAGAATTTCCATCAATGAATACTAATGTTTATGAAATGGAAGCAATGATTAACTTGGTCAAGAATGTTATTTTAGTTTTCATCTTTGTTTTGATGAGCTAGGTGATAATTTTCCAAGAAGGAGGAATGGATGATACTAGACAAGTGATGAAACAATGCTCTCACTTTAGTTATGAATAAATCATACTTTTGGAGGTACAAAATATTCTCAGTGGGGAGGAATGATCCAGGTGGATTTTATGATTGAAAATTTGATGTTATTAAATTATTGTGAAAATGAATCCATGTTGAAGAGCGCGACGAGAGATTTCAAATGAAACTTGAACGGGATCAAATGCATGTCGTATGAAGAAGTTATCGTGTTCTGAAGTTTTATTAAAACAAGGAAAATGTTGATAGGGATGACACGTGGCACTGTACGAATGTGACACATGGAAATATACAAAAGCGACACATGGTATTACACACAATGAACTAGATCATATAGCTGATGACATGGTAATGCTGACTGGACTGTATAGATGATGACATGGCAGTACGACCAACTGATATGGTGTGGAGGTGGCGTTGACTATGTGGTGATGTGGTAGGTTAATGTGTGTTGATTGGGAAGGTGAATGTGCATCAAAGTGGTCAAATTAGAAGGTGACACATGGTCCAATCAAAGTGTGCCACGTGGCACCCTCAAGTAGGCTAAAAAGGCCTTATCCTTCTGAAATTGTCGTCGAAGAGAATTGGACCTCCAACCTATGCACTAACAATCAACGGTTTTAACCATTGCGACATTGTTATAGCTTTTTATGAATAGAGTACAATATATATTTTAAGGTTGATGTTATAATAAAGATACAAAAGGGGTGGGGTCCGCAGGGCTTGACCCCATGACCTTCGCCGACATGTCCTTCGCATAATTGTCCATATAAAAAAATGTATACTAATATGACCAACAAATAACCAATTACATAGAGGTCAGGATTTGGGTCAATCCCTTATGGTATAATTATGTCATATCATATAGGAAATAAATGAAACTTTTTTTATTATAATATGACATAAGTTTTATGGTTATTTAAACATATATTTTATTCCCGATAAAATTTGGATTCGTCGACTTGTTACACACAATATGTTCCAAATCCCATAAAATTTGGATTGTATTAAGTTGTGAACAATCAACCCTTTGGTATATAACAAAAGAAATTTTTTCCATTAGGGGAGATATGGTTCATATTGTACAAAATTTCCTAATTATTTTTGTGTAAATGCAGAGGTATTTCCTACATAAATACATTGGATAAGTGTGTTTTAGGCCTTATTTTGGAAACAAAGTTGTGGAGGTGATTTTTCCTTTGAGCCTAAGCCTTGTAGCAGATTGGAAACAACATTGTGTGTAGGTTGGGATCCTTTTGATGTAATATGAGCATTTGAATATCATTAATAAATAGTTCACTCATTTGAATCAGACCCAAAGATGTACCCTAGGAGGGGTGAAATCCATTATGAAACTCGCCTTTATCTTCTTTCTATTATTTATGCTATACTCCTCTTCAATTCCACAATTCT
>JASDQU010103086.1:168649-193178 GCA_032191745.1 Picea mariana | reverse complement strand
GTGAATCGGTTGTCACCAAGCTTAAACAATTATGCTCATTTTAAATTCATTACAGAAATCTCAATGATGATCACAATAATGCAGGGAACTAAGCAATAGAACATTCAACATCATTCACACATATGAGATACATAGAGACAGATATTTTCTGAGGAAAAACCCATAAAGGGTAAAAACCTCTTCTTCTTTATATGATAAGTAATCTTTACATTCTGTACATTATCATACTTATGAGCACCAACTCATAATGAGGCTACAACCTCTGTTTTGCAAGCTGCTACTTGCTGAGAGCACCAGCTCTCTGGATTCTCTAACACCCACTAGAAGGAAGCACCGACTCTCTGGTTTCTCTAGTACCCACTAGAAGGAAGCACCAACTCCCTAAGAGTTCCAACACAAACTAGATAGAAGCACCAACTTCCTAAGAGTTCCAGCACCAACTGGATGGAAGCAACAACTTCCAGTTACACAGGCACCAACCTGTATATCAGAGAACCAATGTTCTCCCTTGCACCACCCTACCACCCTGGTTTCTCTGGATGCAACCAGATGGAAGCTACAACTCCCTGTGTTCAAGCACCCACTCGAACCTCTGAGGACAACAGTCCTCCCTAGCACCTCCCAACCACCCTGGAATATCAATCTTTGCTACTGAAACTTATTACAATGATATAATGTTCATCAATGGCTTACCAGTCTCATCACTATTCTGCTACATTGCCCTGCTCTGTCTACCTCACTGTCTTTCTGCACACATGCCTTGCGCTTTCTGTTCTTCTGCCTTTTATGCTCTATGCGCCATGTCCATTCAATGCACCATTCCTCTTCTGTGTATTTCAGCTGCTGCACACTGCCTCCTTCTACACACCTGAATCACTCTCAATAGCATCTCTCATCTCTTCTTTGTTTTGCATTCTTATAGTCTTTGTGCACCTTGTGCATGCTATATGCGTAATGCTTCTCCATACTCTCCCTCGAGCCATTCTTTACATTAGGATATTCACTACCACTCCACATTGCCACAGCTTCACTCCCTCGAGCATCAACACACTCTCTCTATTCTGCATTTTCTCCTCATGTCGAGTCCTCTTCCTGTGTCTGTTCTGCAATTCTGCTCTGTTTCAAGCTGTTCTGCAATTATGGTCTTACTTCTATCTATTCCTCATCTGTTACTCATCTCTGAGTTTTATCTCACACTGTGCATACTGTCGGTCTCACACTGCGCATACTGTAATTTTCCCTTTCTTACAATTCAACTCCTTTTTCATTCAGAATGACCAACAACACACAGTCACTGCATGTTTCTTTTATACACTACAACCCCTTCAGTTACCCCTCAAATCCCTAGAACAACGCTTCAGCAACTGAAACGCCAACCATCCAAGAACCATGATTCAGTTCTACTAACTGAATTGTAACTGAATGATTAATCATGAAGAGTAACAATAGCCCTTCGATCATATTTCCAAGTATCCAACACTGTTGGATTACAAGCACAGGGTCTCGCGTTGATTTCGCCATTTCGCATTTCAGTATTTCAGCATTTCGGCATTCCTGTGGTGAAGGGTCTCGACACTCCAAGTCCCAATCACCAAAATGGAGCCTGGTTACACTAGCTCCTTCCTCCATCTTCCGCAAATGTGACCACTAGTTGTGACCGTAGCCTTATTCGAAAACGCATTTCAGCGTTTCTGTGATGAAGTGTTTCGACACTCCAAGTCACGATGATTTGAAAATATAAGGTTGACTTGTTATGCTATGCAAGCACCCTCTACTTCATAAAAATAAACTTTACAGGACCTTGCTTCATTTGTTAAAATATGCAAGATAAACTTATGTGTTAAGTTCATGTATCTTCTTGTAAATGCTTATGTGTGAGGATATGTTCTTTTAAATGGTTAAATATGTACTTTCAATAAATACACAGCAACACAACTTGCAGCAAATAAACCATCAAACTCACAACAAGAACAACATGATAAAGGAGTTCACCCCCCTCCGGGCTACATCTCCTTGAGCCTCCATCAATGGACTTGGCTCTCTGGGATTAATTTGTCAAAATTTCTTTTACAAGCTGCTGCTCAACTCCAATGGAAAAACAGACTATACCATTGAGATCAGAACACATAAAAACCCCAAAAATGACTAATAAAACTCGGAAAACGGATCATGGCTCATCCGGGCATGGCCTCTTCTACATGTGGCCATAAGCTTCCCTGAGCTTCTCTTTGGCAACAACACCTGTAAAAGTCCTCAAAAGCCTCTGAAACTTGTCCCAATGTGTTCAGAGCATAACAATTAGCCAAAAATGATTATTCAATCACAGAAAACAAACATAGGCTCACCAAAACATGTCCTCAATCAATGAGGGCTTCAAGCTCCCTGGAGCTTGCTGAAACTTCAATGGATAAAATCCTACAAAAGAAGTCTTCAAATGGCCTTGGTAACAGTGCCAATGGATTCAGGACGTCCAAAAACCCCTAGATGGGCTTTTACGACACCTCAATCGACCAAGAAATGAGGAAGATAGGCCTCCTGCCATTTTCCTCCTTCAAGCTTGTTGTCTCTGCATCTACAAAACGCACCCTTCTGAAATGAACCTGGCACACACGTAATATATAGCGTAAAAACCCAGCACCGGGCACAACCGCGCCAACGGTGCAAACTGTAGGATGATTATGGGTGCGCCAGCCCCTAACTGCCTAGCACCTGGGCATGTGGAGGTCATGTGACCGCGCGCTATGGAAAATAGGGCCAAACATGCCAACCGTTCCAACCGTGCACTTGGTTGAGGCCATATGGGGTTAATCATATAGCCATGGGCTTATCCATTTTCAAACCATATTAAAAATACCGCGCGCGCATGGTGTAGGGTCACATGTAATACACTATGTGACCGGAGGCACAACCACTTGCCATAAACCAAAAACCACGCGCTTTTACATTGTGGTTATATATAAACCGGGACTGGGCTCCGTATTCAACACCAATTCCTGCGCAAACAAATATGGCATGGCCATATGTATAACACAATGAAACCTCGGGTCGGGGCTAAGCCCTGGCCCGACCCCCTGTCGAATCAGAGGTTACATCAATTTAAATATTTTAAAATACATATAACTATCAAGGATCAACGTGTGACCCATTGGCATGATAGACTTTACCAAATATTTGACTATTGTGGGAGGTCTGAGGTTCGAATCCCACGGACTCCATAAAAAATTTTGATTAACAAACCAAATAGACCAATACCGGGGTGCCACGTGGCAGCCCATGATTGGGCCATGTGGCACCCAATCATTTGCCCAATAACTGCCACATGTCACAACAACATGTACAGTCAAGCCAAGCCATCGTATGGATGTGCCACATCATCGTACGGACATGCCACGTCAGCATCCGTACGGACTGTACGGACTACACAGTCAACGTCCTCTTTTTTTTTACCTGTTTGGCGATTCGAACAGATCGCAATATCTCTCGCTCCCGACGTCCGTTTGAGACAAAATGAGTTGCGTTGGGTTCGTGATGAAGATGGCTACGCTCACGTTTGTTTTGAGGCAATTCCAAGAACGTTGATTTTTGATCTAAAATTTGACCCCTGGTCCAGATTTTGATCACACGAACCCCGAAATGATCTTAAGGTATTTCGGCGTTTCACATTTTGGCATTTTGGCATTTCTATGATGAGGTGTTTTGACACTCCAATTCACGAACCCCAAAATGATCTGAAGGTATTTCGGCGTTTCGCATTTCGGCATTTAGACATTTTTGTGATGAAGTGTTTCGACACTCCAAGTCACGAACCTCGAAATGATCTGAAGGTATTTCTGCGTTTCGCATTTCAAAATTTCATCATTTTTGTCGTGAGTGTCCTCGAAACCTCCAACTCTTGGTATCTGAAACTCTGAAATGAAGTCAGATCAACAGTCCACGATCTCCCTTTGATCAATGACTCAGATTAAATCGTGGTTTCGCATTTCGCGATTTCGAGAGGTTAGAGCACCTCCTTCCTTTGACTTTCTAGTCAGCGAAATGTTGATCTATGACCACGTGTCCTACCCAAATATGGACAATCCTCCTGCTTTCAGGATTTTGTAAGCCCGCTTCTCCTAGCACTTTAAAGAATGTGCAGGTTCTCTTGGATCCAACAATGGTCAGACCCTGCGCTTGGATCTAACGCCCGATATTTGTCCTCCATCTTTGCGCTCCTCCTGTCTGGATTCAGATCTGACGATCATTGGGAATTTTGAATGGGATCCAATGATCACTGTTGCTCTTCATCATTACGCTTCTGATCTTTCCATGCCATCATCGTTGCTGATCTTCCTTGCCTGCCTGTTTTCTATTATTGTCTCCCAACTGTAAACCTGCCAACGTCGCTACTATTCTTTCCTGTAACCATACCTTTTGTCATTGTTGTTCTTTCCATCAATAACTGTAAGCATGCTAACATTGCTACTATTCTTGCCTGTAGACATGCAATCATTGTTGTTGTTCTTTCCATCAATGACAAGCACGCTCTTCTTGTAAACATGCCAACAATTGGTTTAGTGGCAGTACGGCTATCGTTAGACCAAAACCCGTGGATGATTGGTAAACTCATCACCGCCAAAGTTAATAGATCCACAGGAGGATGTTAGACCATGTCGCGAGTCCCGAAGGAGGTGTTGAACACCAATTCAACAATCTCCCCCTTAGCACCAACTGAGATACTCGACACCAATTGAGCAGACTCGAACCCGTAACCTTTCGCTCTGATACCAGTTTAGTGGCAGTACGACTGTCGTTAGACCAAAACCCGCGGGTGATTGGTAAAATCATCACCGCCAGAGTTAATGGATCCACAGGAGGCTGTTAGACCATGTAACGAGTCCCGAAGGAGGTGTTGAACACCAATTCAACATCTTCTTCAGTTTTTATTATAGTGATGCAATTTGTATATAATCAGAATTATGTATATGTATATGTTTAAGAATAATTTCATCATTTGAAATTTACTCACTTTCCTTAGTTGGTTGAAAGTATAGAGTATTATCGAGAAGGATCAATGTGAACCCATCTTCTTCAGTTTTTAGTAGAGTGACACAATTTTTCTGACATGAATCTGGTCATGTTAAATTTACTCAATTTCCTTAGTTTGTTGAGAACATAGATAGTATTATTCAGAAGTATACTTCAAGATTTACATGAGGAGTAAGTTGAATATAAATAAACTAACAATGTTGAATAATAAGAATGTAATCAATTACAAATAGTTTACAATGAGATCAATCCCAATCTATATTCTTTTGCTTTTTTTACATCCACACCTACTAGTTTTTCCATCTTTTGATATCGATCATATGAAAAGGGAGGTTGAAATTGCAGACCATTCAAATATTTAATTCTAGATATTGTAGTAAATGGAATACCCTGTCTCTCTTGCTTCCAAATATTAATAGTATCTTTCTCCAACATCAATCCTTGTGACTTATGGATTGTTAATCCCAAAGAAAGTTTCAAAGGAAGCTATTTTCTATTACCTCTTTCAATAGGTGTAATAGGAATTGTTTGATGGAATGATATTTCTACTACACTGAACCATTTTTCAATGTATTATAACTTAAATTAATGCACCCTAATATTTTGCATGATATCATTGAAATCATTTCAACTACTTGATTGATCTAAATGATTTTTCATTGTATCATTATTAAAATTAATGTACCTTATTGTTTTGCATTAGGTTATCATTGAAATCAATGCAACTACTTTATTGCTCTAAATGAATTTTTACTATATGGACACTAAAATCATAGCACCTTATTGTTTTGCATTAGGTCATCACATAAACCAATGCAAGTACTTGTTTGTTTTAAATACATTTTCATTGTATTATTACTAAAATAAATATATCATTTTATATTAATTTATATTATTGTTGAAATCAATGCAACTATTAGTTATATTATTGTTGAAGTCATTGCAACTAAGTGACTACTTTACAACATTTTTCATTGTATCCTCACTTAAATCAATAATTAGTTATATCATTGTTGAAATCACTGCAACTAGGTGACTACTTTACATCATTTTTCATTGTATCATCACTTAAATCAATACGCGTTATCAGTTTGCATTATATCATTGCTGACATCAATGCAACTATTTGTTACTTAAATTAATGCAACTATTTGTTATATCATTGTTGAAATCATTGCAACTATGTGACTACTTAAATTAATACTATATGAAAAATCATTTAATATATAAAGTTCTTATTATTAAAACGTCAATATCACTTTTTATTTTTAATATTTTCTAAATCATTGCAACTATTGTTTTGCATTAGGACATCACTAAAACCAATGCAACTACTTGCTTGTTTTAAATAATTTTCCATTGTATTATCACTAAAATAAATATATCATTTTGTATTTCTTTATATCATTGCTGAAATAATGCAACTATTTGTTATATCATTGCAACTATGTGACTACTTCAAATGAATAATATATGAAAAAATCTTTAATATATAAAGTTCTTACTTTTTATTTTTAATATTTTTAAATCAATGCAACTACCTGACTACTTTAAATTAATCATATATAAAGTTCTTATTATTAAAACATCAATAGTAATTTTTATTTTTAATATTTTAATAGTCTATCCAGTTGATTCAAACCCTTGGCATGATTGATCACTGGCCTCTCTATATCAACAACATAATCATCCACATTTTACATCAAAGTGAGAGATTCAAACTAAATTTAAATCTCACATATTAAGTATCCAGATTGCATTCATGCTTCCTACATGGTTTGAATTCACTATCAAAGAGTGAATCTCTTGGTGAAGATTTTTTTCTCCATCGCCCTAATCTAATTATTTGTCGCCTTTTCTCCTCTAATTCACCCTCCATATCTGCTCTAATTTTTGGTTCGTGAGAAAATTATTGAGATTCCTTGCGGTAAATTGCACTGAAGGTCTATGGTAAATCGTATTGCACAATAGTTCTTCCAGTTGAATTGAGAGTTCGCATCTTTGATTAATTTATTAGGTTTTTTTCATAAAAATGGAAATTACAATTGATCAATTATATGTGTATATATGTGTGTGTAATATGTAATGGTGCCTGTAATTGTCTTTTTAATTGAGCTGACTTTATTTTTTTTATTGTTATTTTTTTTAATTGAGTTTACTTTAATGTTTTTTTAATGTAACATTATCTAACATAACCTAACGCTAATGTGACAACATCGGTGTCTATCTCCTTTCATTGTGTAATGGCTCTTGATTAATTTAAGCAACCATTGAATTACAACACTACAGTAAAATTTAAAAATTACTTAATCTAGCACATTCGAAATCTAATATTTCAAGTAATAAAATTTAATAACAAATTTTTATACAAACAATGCATGAATTTTAAAGAAATACCTTAACTCTGATGCTATCCGCAGCTTGCTTCTTTAGGACACCACCCAAAACCAACCTCCCTGCCGACTAGTTAGCTTCTAGCCCTAGGATATCAACGGATATCCTAGCCCTCCGAGCCCAAAACCTCCAGCAACCCCCCGGTGCACTGTAAATTCCTCCCTCTGTCCAATACTCAGAGCTCTCCCAAAATCCATTCTCCCCTCTCGTAGAATGAATCTTCCTCTAAACTCCTTTCCCCCCCCTTATTCCTCCTTCACCGCCTTCCCTACATTAACTCCTACCTAACTGCTTTATTACACCTTATCCCCCCGCCATTAATACCCTTATCCCTCCTTTATTACTTATCCTAATGTATTGAATACGTTATCCCTTGTGGGATACATAACTCAATTTTAAACATTTTATTTTATTATCCACCTCTTATTTAATACTTTATTAATTAATGAATTAATTAATAATCAAATTAATCATTAACCATCATAAACAACTATTTTAATAATAATCAATTAGAATTGTTATTTTAAGACATAAATATAGTTTAGCTAATTTTTTTTTTTAGGATTATATTATTAAATTAATCATCTTAATAATTAAGGGTCGTTACACATTGCAATAAGATGGATATTGAAATATTTTATTTATGGTCGACATTGAAATATTTTATTTATGGTCGACATTGAAATATTTTTTTTATTAATATTTTTTTAAATGCCACGTGTCAACTCCATGTTGAGCACGGAAGGAATTACACATATTCCTCATACTGAACTATAGAAAGTGCCTTTCGACACGATTACAAAGTGAATCATAAATGTTTGTCTATATCATCAAATTTGTTTACAATTTATTTGGCTATATTATAAAATTTGTTTACAAATTTATATAAAATTTGTTATATAAGGTAAAATAATTTCATTTTATAGAATTTGGTTGAATATTTCTTTTGAATTCATTGATATTTATTTGAAAAAACTTATAAATAAAATATTTTAATAATAAAATTTAGTTCCTAAAATTCTAAAAATTACAATTAAATCATTTATAATGGAACTAAATTCATTACAAGCTTAGAAACTTAATCTTAACCATTCTTTACAAGCAATAGTCTTCCATTTATATTATAATACACCCTTTTTAACCAAAAACTAATTATTGGATATTTGTAGTTGGGGCCTTGGTATGGGCCCATATTCCTCCTAACAATAAAATTCTTAAACTACTAGCAAAACATATTGGCAAAGAAATGAGGTTTACTTATTGCATCTATTATATAAGAGACTTGACCTGGAAGAACTACACAATTAGCATTGTTCTTTGAAAGGTGTAACCAAGAATAACTACACAAGTAGCATTGTGCTTTGAAGGGTATATGTAAGGATTACATTTGTAATAAAGTCACTTTATGACTTTAGGTTATAGTTTATACTCTTGTTCACTTTTGTGTAGAATGATCTATCCCACATTAATAAGTGGAAATGACTTGTTCAATGAAAAATCATATATAAGGAGGTAAACTCCATTGTAATAAGTGCACAAGTTACTCATTGATAATATCATATGGTGTTATTGTGAGTAGCTTCCTTTGATCTTAGTTATTTGACTCAACCCTATCTAGGATTTCCTCATTTAGTGATCTAGCTCATTTTGTAATATGGTATCAAAGTAGGGAAGATTCGAGGAGTCCAAAGTCACATCAAGAGTCTCAATCCTTTGAAAGACAAGAAGCATGAGAACCATGGAATCTATGAAAGAATGAATACCTAGGGATTGTTTTCGATAGAAAGGGATCGAGGGATCACCAACATGTATTTTGAAACTTTAGAAGAGATGATTTCAAATCTGTTAATTGAAGAAAGGAGAACCATAGCAAATGATACAAAATATTATACTCAACTTGAGTCTAAATTATACTCGAGATATAATTGGAGTAGATCAAATAAATACAAAGGGGAAATGGAATGTCATTATTGCAATAAAATGGCTCACATAGATTGGATCTGTATATTTCAAGTTAATGATGTTCTCAAAGGAAAACTCAAAGACAAACCACTTGTAGAAAATGTAGCCATTATTTAAGATCCACTGGATGTTGATAGTGGTGATTATCTTACTAAAGAAAGGGAATTATATGCATTTTAATAAGCCCACACTTTGAATATAGGGAGGGATCTATTGTAGATACAACTTAGCTTTGATGGATACCTAGATAGTTTATGAGTTTGTGGATCTTGGGAATTATCCCTCATTAGTATTTTGATACATGCATGTGGATTGTTGTCCATAATGAGTTTATAACACATGCATGTGGATTGTTGTCCAGTAATTTAATTTAGGAGATTCATAATTTAGGAGTTCGTGGAGGTGGAATCCAAGAACTTGGGAATTCAAATTGGGCACTACACCTTTACAAGGGTTATGAGATGGATTTATGGAGCTCTACCTAGGTCAATAACAATTTTCAAAGAAGAATATTTTGAAGAATGTTTGGTTTTGATGTTTTAGTTTTCACTTAGTATGCTTTATCTTCAATCGGTATGTTTTTTTTCAATATTGTGTACCTTAATAGGGGGTTTTAGGATAAGGCTTACATTTGTAATAAAGTCACTTTGTGACTATAGGTTATATTTTATTCTCTTGTTCACTTTTGTGTAGAACAATCTATCCCACATTCATAAGTGGAAATGACTTTGTTAGTGAGAAAGCGTATATAAGGAGGTGAACACAATTGTAATAAATGCACCAATTATTCATTGATAATAGCCTATGGTGTTACTATAAGTATCTTCCTTTGATATTAGTTTTGTGACCCAACCCTATCTAGTCTTTCATCATTTAGTGATCTAGCTCATTTTTTAGTACATGGATTGTGCATACATGCTTAAGCATGAAAGTTACTTGTTAGATGGTCCCATGAGTTATCTAGAAGTTTACTAAGAGAATAAAAGATTGTGAAACTACTCATAAATGAACAAAACAAGAGATATCTAATGCAAAAAGAAATATATGAGAAGATGGAATGAAGACAACTGAAATGAATATCCATTACCATTATGAGTCCATCTATGGTGGAGATAAAAAAAAAAATGAAATATCTTAGTTCTTTGAGCAATTCAACAAACTAATAGTGAACAATGTTCCTAGAAAATTGATCTGAAATGCATCAACATGCATTTTTTTATTTCTTGATTTATTTTATAGCATGGGAAAATTAGAGATATGATCTTGAGAGGGCCACCTCAAATAGATCCTAAATTTGACAATTTTGGGTTGTGAATTTTCAAAGTCTATTTCAAGCCTTAATTAGAATTTTTAGGGTTTTAACCTAGGGGTAAACATTTTGACAATTTTCCTTACTGTAGAGACTATTGAGATATTTCCAAAGAGATAAAGAAAACTTAATTTAATGTTTGTATGAAAAATTTATGCTCTTGGTAAGTTGATTGTCATTGTGTCCACTTCAAAAACATATGGAATCCACCTCAAGCACCATATTACTCATGCATGTGGGGATAGAAATGTAAGGCCTTCCAAGGAGATTCCATAATATTAAAAAGAATCCCATGCCCTAATCCTAATACTAGAGAGGCAAAAATGTTAACTCTAATGGTAAAGAAGATGATTTAAATCCCTAGTCAGCAAGGAAGAAAAGGGCTCCATGTGGTAGTGTGTTTATGTCCCGTAGAGTAGTGTAATATGAATAAGAGAGGTAATAGAAAAGATAATAGAAGAAGGGAGACCCTATATAAGTCAATCACATTTCATAGTGTCTATTTAATCAATCATGTGCTAACTTTCTCTATAATTTGCAATGCAGTCCTAAACATAATAAGATTAAGCCATTGTCCTTTTTTTTTCACTAGATTGTTCCCTCAAAGGTTTATCTAGGGTAAATTAATGTGTTTGTTGTAGCTTATATTCTCATTGAAATGTGTAAATCATGTTGTATATGGAATTATTCCTTCTTGTTTGAATATTTAAACTCACACTAGCTTTTGCATAATAGAGCTTAGCCTCATTGTAATGGAAGCATATTAAATGTAGAAACAACGTAGTATGGAAATATTTTGAACATTAAAAAATGAAATCTCTACATAGTAGAGTATAGACTCATTGTGATTGCAAAAAAAAGGAGTATTAATATCAAAATAGCCTACAACGTTAATTAGTTTATTGTGATAAACCATCCATTCGAATATCCAATGATGATTACAAATCAAAAATAGTTGTCACATGAATGGATTGTATTTAAGGTTTCCTTGACTCATATGATTATTTAAGTGGAATTGTAATTGTAAGAGGATAGAAAAATGGGGTAAGATATTGAATCTCTATGGAAAGAATGGATAGGTGTAAGAGGTGTGGATTTTTTTTCAAAGGGATCAAAATATATTGAGCGTAGACATGTGGTTGTTGGGGAACCTACTATAGTGTCTGGAGCATGTCCATCATATCTTTCATCATTTTGGTATGAAATTCATGTTGTTTTGTAATGGTTTACATGAAGAATTGGTTTTATAATTATCACATTTCTACTACTTTAGCAATGTTGTGAGCTCAAGAGTTGATAGAGCCATTAGAAGGTTGTAGGTATCGAAAATGTGGGGAAAAATGATACCATAAGTTGAATCAAAACCTAAAATAGTGGTATGTGTGTTATAATTATGGAATGGGGCCAATGGATAAAATAGCAATCTTGAATAAAATCATACCATGGATTTTGATAATGTCTTTGTGGGTTGTATTAGTAGTGCATGTGTAAAACTACTATTGCATGCATAAAACCAGTGGTAGATGATTAAAACTAATGGTACATGCATAAAAAATAGTTTTTTCACTAGTCACAAAATCAATTCAGCTATGGAATGTTTTCAAGAATTTTTCACAAATTAAATGTGAAAATGAAAAAATAAAAATGTCAACCTAAGTGATAATAAGTTAACTATGTGTTAATGTCATGAAAACACGAGTTAATGTTGATATCAATGTTCTTGAAAATTTCTCAAACCACCCGAAGAAATAAATAAGGAGGTGTTGGAAGGATAAATTGACCCAAGACAACTTTCACATTGAGTGCATCAGATGAAGATACCCAAATTAGAATCTTCACCCTTGAGATGATTCCTCCAACTTACAGTGCTAACTTACCATTTTTTTGGCTTTTTTAAGTTATTTTATTTTTATGTATTTTTTGGAATAAGGATTACTAGGATGATCATGTTTGTAAACATAATTATCAAATTAAAATAATGTAATTGAAAATAAGTGCAAATAGAAGATTTAGTGAATCTACTTAGAAATCAATATATACATTTCTATTCTAACAGAGTCCCCAATTTATCATGTTTATAAAAACCATCAAATTTGGAATTTCACATTCATTAATCCATTGTGCATTTGGAAAACAAAACACCTACATAGCTAGGACTTGTCTGGATTCTATCTTATAGAGGGTCGAATGACATATATCCACTAAGTTGTCAGAGTCCCTTGAATATTCACTTGAGAAGTATCTCTTCTCCAAAAACTCATACATCTCATTCCATTCTTTGCAATTGATACCAACTTTGTGTGAAGTGTCTAAGAACATGAATGCATTGAGATTTTCCTCATTTTATTTCATTTTCTCAGTGGCCTTAACTTTCTTTTTCGATCCTTAGGGTGGCATTGTGTCAAACCTGCAACAATTATTCGAAGGAAAAATCAAATAATAGTGATGCAACTAATTATTCATAAAGATAAAAGTAAAAAGAAACATGAACTTACTTCTACTACAAGAGAAAATCAAAGTTGTTCTGCATAATAGTTTGAAAAAAAAAATGTTCAGAATAGCCAATAACAAAAATTATGTATAGTTGAAGGTTAATATTTGGTTTCAGATTTGATCATAAGTGTTATAAGTGACACTTACTTATTGTCATATCACCATAAACTCACAAGACGAAATTTTTATTTTTAATTTCCATAAAACTTCATTAACATGTCGTTGTAACAAATTAGCTTTGCAACCTTGAGACTTGTTCAAAACCATACAGATTAAGACTTAATCCTATATTTTATTTATTTTAATTCATGATTAACTTTTTGTTTACAGCGAAAATAGAAAAAATGTTGCGCCAAAAAAGAAAAAATAGCAAAAATGTAGAGTGAGGTTGTTGCACAAATGCGTTAAAAGAATTTTGGCTGAAAGAATTTATATATTTCCACGTCGAATCGCTGTGTTCCCCCAATTTTTTTCTGGTTGATGGATGTTTGATTGTCAACTTTTCAACTGAAAAGATGTTTTTGATTGAAAGTTAGTTTTTCTATTAAAACTAACTTTCAACCAAAAAACACAAACTTTTGGTCGAACTATTAGCTCATCTGAAAATCTGCACCTATGGTACTTTTCAAAAAACTCTCACTTCTCTTTAGCTTAGTCCAACTTTGGAAGAGAGGACTCCTTAAAACATTGTGAGCCTAGTTTTGGAACTAATACCAACATTTTTAGAAGTGAATCGACTTTCATTTGATATAATTTGTATTCAATATAATTTGTTTTTAGTATCTTTAATTAATTTTATAAAAAAATGTCTACATATTATTTTTAGATGACACAATGATTCAGTAAAATGAAAAATACATATCTGCAATAATACACGGTCTAAAATTATGGAAAATTTATATTACAGAACCTTTCATTATCCTCTTCAAAAGGGTATTTTTATATTTTACTTTTAAATCAAAATTAAGGCACATACATGGAGTCTCACTAAGCATGTTTAATATCTGCAATTTTTCAGATCGAACAAATTCAAAACATTGTAGTAATTATAATAATCATCTGTTAAATTCAAAACTATAGCCATAATTTAATAGATTGTGTTTAGTTTTTTGAAGCATATTTCGTTTTTCATAAACAAAAGTTCAATAATGAGTATATTCACATATAGAAACATAATTTATTATCAATCCCTTCATTAAGGAACATACTGTCAAACAGTCGCTAAATTGACATATTAAATGTCAATAAAAAAAATTCAAAAAATAGTCAATATAAAGCTAACAAAATTCATAACAATTTGTTTTTTACTGTAAAGTGAAATTCTAAATAAAAAAAATACTTTTGTTTACCGGAATTTGAAAACATTATGAAAATACATTTTATTTTCTCAAAAAACAAGGAAAATAGACACCCACATTCATAAGAAAACACTCACACATCATCCATGATGAAAACACCAATTGAATTACATGGTTATTCACCACAAACCAATGTGATTGTATATATATGCCCAATTGGAGCTTGAAACTCAAATTACACAATCCTCCTCAATCCTCCTCTCAAGTTCCTCTTGCTAGAATACATATATAGGGAAGGAGTTAAAGATTTATTAAATATTACTCTTTAACTTCATTCTTGACTCTCCATATACCTCTTTATCCTTTTTTTTGTTGATTTCAAACCAAAATCATTATTAAATATTAAATTATAAGTCAAAATTGTCTCTAATGTAGTCATAAATAGGGCCTATTCTATGGGCATAATGAGTTTAAAAGACTTTGGTCATATTATGCTCCTCCGCAAACTTGGCTAGCTAAATATGAGTGAAATTTGTACTTGAGGGACTTGCAAATTCTTCTCTTCAATATATTATTGCAATAATTCCATGATATCACATAATGGCACGGGACCATTCTCTTTCTAAAACATTGGTATCATCTGTAGCTTGCCAATTTCAAGGATTTCATCACCTTGTAGTTATTGTCTTGTAATAAGGTGTCAAAATCATATATTGCATCCTTGAGAATGAATTCCACCTATCTGATTCTGGAGGATATAAATTTTTCTTTATTATGACTTAGTGGATGGATATTGGTAGGTTAAGACTCATTATTTACCTACTATCCTACTAGTCAATGATTTCATCCAGTTGTTGCTTCTTCTTTTCCCATATCCATCACTCAAATTCCATCTATTTTTTCACCAAGACCATACTGGAAGATAATTATTTGCATGCAATAATATGCCTATAGAAGTCATGGAACAATGATAGAACCCAATCTTCCCACATGTAGGAAAACACAAAAAAAATTGCTAGGTTTTCCTTCGAAACTTTGTAATATTTTACTTGATTTTTTGGTCTGCCTATGTATTCCTTCACCTACTTGTTTTCCTCCATGATTTTTAGAATAGCCTCTCTAGAATCCTAAGAGGTGGTGATTCTAGTGGTTGCTAATGCTACAGGTGTTAATCAATGGTGTTTACAACTACAAACTCTATGATTTCAATACCACTTGGTCATCCTGAATCTTTATTTATTTATGAGACTACTTCTTGATGGCCTTCCTTTTCCTTTCATATTTGCACATTTCTAGCACAATGGAAGGGTCTTCATTTTCATAGATATTACAAAAATTCTTGAGTAACTCTTCAAGCCATGATAGTGCTACTATGGAACTAATTCCCTAGTTGATTAGTCTCAAGTTAATTTTATGTTTGTTATCGGCTTTTGGGCCCAAGTGCTACTTCTCTATAGCCTTATGTACCATTTGTCTTAGTTGTCATAATATGAGGTTCAATAATTCATTTTTCCTCTATGAAATCCTTTCTTATTTGACCTATTATAGAATCCAATCCATATGTTTGAACTACCTACATCTTTGTTTCCTACGTGGATAATTGTCCTTCATTAACCCCATTTGTCACTTGCACTTGTACAAGATGTGAAACAGATTAGAGTATATTATTCTTTGACCCTCTCTCTATATATTACATAATTATTTCTGACTTGGATATAATGGTAATATCTATCTCAACTACAATCCTCCTCCTGAGGGAATTCAAGGTGGAAATAAGGCTAGGTTAACCCTTGTTATTTAAAATGATACCAATATTTCCTTGCAAATCCTGAACTTTAACAACCTTTAATTGCAACTTGAATAAATCCATTTCATTTACCTACACTAATGTTACAACAAAACCTATCAATGTAAAAATCCCAATCATGAGATGATATGACAAGAACAATCATTTCTTGTGTTTGTTCAATCTGGCGTTGGACCTACCCTAAATTTTTTGGTTTGACACATTAGTTTCATTATCACCATCATGTATGGGAAATGCTTGGCTAGTATATGTAGAGTTGAATTGCATCTGTAAATGCACAAGTAGTTTTCAAATTTCCTCCCAATACCAATCACCCATGGGTTCAATCACATCCAAAGCTTCCTCTAAAAATATCAGGCACGACTTCTTGAACACCAACTTGTAGAGAGGAGCCAATAATCTCTTGCATAAACAATTGTAATATTCTAAGTACTTTTACTTCCATATTTTTTTTATAGCATAACAAGAGAGTCGAGAGAGTGTTAGAATATTTTGATGTGCTTTTTTAACCATAGAAAATATCACAATATTGTCACCCAACCACAGGCATGCATCCACCCCCGAGCACCTTAACCTTTTCTAGATAGAATGATTCTGGAAAGCCACACTAGAACCAACAAATAAACCCTAGTTGCAACAGTAGCATGAGATGGAACCAAAAAACACCATCCAACTGCAGCAACATCACAAGACAAGGGGAGTGAACCTTCTCCAAGGGTAGCGCACAAGAAAGAGAGACTCCACAACCACAGAGCAAGAAAAATACTCAACTGCAATAGTTTTAGTTGCACTTCTTCCCAATAATACCACCAAGAATAACTCCAAGAATATTACCAATAATATCACCAAGAATATCACCAATAATATCACCAAGAATACCACCAAGAGATACTAGAAGGTAGGGCACATATCTTAGGATAGATAGCGCTAGAGAGAGAGAGACCAAGAAGCACCCCAAAAGACGTTCCTTCCATTCTTGCAGCTATAGCTCCATACTTGTGCTATACTTGAGAGAGTAAGTGAATTGAGTGTACCAAATGAGATCAAGAGCCTATTATTTATAGTCCTTCTTGTCACCTATCTAGGCTTACTTCTCTTTCTGGAGGGAAATACTTCAATATTATTTATTATACTAAGTCGACTTGTCTTCTAGGGTTTTTACACATCTGTTTAGGTTTTCTCTTTCTTCCAAAATATTATATTCTATCCAAAGGTTACACATGGAGGTTAATACCTCTCGCAGCTACCATAATATCAACACTCCCTCCTAGCTAGGGAGGTATTAACTGTAATGGTCTCAAACACATCCACCCATTTCACATGGTATGCCCAAGGCTCACATAGTCTTGCATACCATTCTACAGGTAGCATTATCATAGCCACACAGGATATCTCATGATCACACAAATCAAGTCACGAGCATCATCATCACTTTCCATCTAGTTGGAAATCACCTCCAGCACTACTGGTAATCTCCATGGAAATCATGTAGTAGCACATAGTTACTACAATGTCATTCAATAGATCACAACAATGTCAATCCATAGCAGCACACATCTATTATCCAGTGGTACACAACCACTCCTAGTAGTGCATAGCTACTATCTAGTGACACAAAATCAATACCATTGGAACACATCCACCACAGTATCACATAGCTACTATCCAAAGACACACAGTCTCCACTACAATCAACTAATAGCTACACAATATATCACCATGTAGTACAACAGTCTCCTGGAATCAAATCATATCATCGTCTACATCATCTCTTAAGGCCATACTCCATCTAAGTAATCGAGCATGATGTTGAATAATTCATGTGTTGAACTTAGCATACTCAATAGAGTGTCCTGCATAATTCAATCACTCAACAGAGTGATATAGGGACCATTGTTCCTATCCTGGTCACTTCCTGTGACACATGAAGAATGATTGTCCCAACAGATGCTGAAAGCCACGCCATGGGATACAAGGATCATTATTCTAATATGGACATACGTCCTAAAAGAATGATTGTCCTCCCAAATGTTGAAATTCATGACATGGGCTATAGGAACCATTCTTCTAATCCAGACATATGTCCTAGAAGAATGACTATCTTGGACCATTTTCCTTCCTTTGGCCACTACTGTGAACTCAGGGAAAATATTTTTTGTGTACCATTCTCCCCACTCTGGTCACTACTGTGAACTCAGTGAGATGGACCATTCTACCTGACTGGGAAAATCCCGAGGACAATATATGTCTTGGACCATTCTACATGTCCAAGCAATGCCCCGAGAGAATAGATATCCATGGTACATTACAAGGATGATTTTAAGGATGGAAACTTATTTTAAAATGTAGAAACCTTGGCGAATATTACTAATCCTTCATATGCCAACTATAAAATGTTTGGCGATATTTTTGTAAAAATATTCAATTTCTAATGATTTTGTATAGTTTGCATAAAATTTTGGCAATTTTTAAAGTAAAATAATTTTATTCTTTACAATTTGGGTGAATCATTTTTAGAATAGAGAATGTTATTTTGGGAAAAACCATGGAAAATTAGCCCACAAGCAAAATTTAGCCCCTAAAATCATCCCTGGTACATTAGCAATCTGTCAACCTGGACCATTATCCATAGGGAGAATGTCAGTCCATCAGAAAACTATTCTTCCTATACCATTCTCCATATGGATAATGTTTGTCCACCAAAAAAATGACTACCCATGATGCCATATATCATCACTCCCTCCCAATCGAGGAAGTCACCACCTCCCTTTCAACCAAGGCAGTTATCTCCACAAGTCCCAGCTTGTCCCTCAAGTATGCAAACTTTATCTTGGATAGAGGCTTCATCAAAATATCATTTGTCTTCTCATCGGTGGAGATGTACTAGAGAAACACTTCTCACTTCTAGACTTTATCACAGATAAAACAGTACTTGATATCAATGTTCTTCGACCTGTCATGGAATCACGGGTTACTCTGAAAGATTCACACAACTATGATTATCACAATATATCACAGTCGAATCCAGTACCTGATCAAATAGTCCATAAATCAAATTATGTAGCCATACTGCTTCCGTACAGGAATCACAAGGTGCAATATACTCTGCTTCTACAGTGTTGAGTGCAACAAACTTATGTTTCCTGCTAGACCATGATATCATAGCAGAGCCCAAACTAAAACATATACCAGAAGTACTATTTATATCATTTGCATTCCCTATCCAATATGAATCAGTAAATCCATGTAGTTGTACGTCATTGTTTGAGGCATATCTCAAACCATAATTTATAGTCCCACGAAGATATCTCAAAATTTTATTTGTAGCTATCCAATGTCCATGTCTAGGTTCCACCTGGAACTGGCTCAATGTGTTCAAAGCAAAGGAAATGTTTAGTTGGGTATTAACCAAATAAATCAATGAGCCAATCAACTACCGGTATAGGGACAAGTCTACTGGATCAGAATCAGAGTCTCTCATCTTCTTCAGATCTATTAGCATGGGAGTTATCATGGATTTGCAATCCATCATCCCAAACTTATGAAGAATTTTTACAACATACTTCCCTTTCCCTGGGAATATTTCACCACACTTTTGTTATACGTATAGTCTCAAATAATAATGCATGAGACCAAGATCCTTCATATCAAATTCAAAGGCTAACTCCCTCTTACATTGAATAATGAGAGGCTCTGCACCTGTCAGAAACAAATCATCAGCATATAGTAGTAGGATCACAAGTGCATCATTCACAGCCTTGTAATAAAGGTTTGGATCAACATAGCTCTTTGGAAAATCCAAGTCTCATCAAGTAATTTTCAATTCATGCACACCAAGATCTTGGAGCTTGCTTGAGTCCATACAAGGCTTTATTTAATCTACATACATGGGTTTTTATTGGGTGTACCTCAAAACCTTGAGGTTTCTCTATGTATACTTCTTCCTCAATTACTCCATTGAGAAAGTGGTATTTACATCCATCTGATTTAAAATCCAACCCATGGATGTTGCAAGAGATGTGATTTTTCTAATAGAGGTGTATCTAGCAAATGGAGCAAACATCTCATCATAGTCTTCTCCCTCCTGTTGGGAGAACCCTCTAGCCACGAATATTGCCTTGTAATTTAGCAATACTCCCATTACTACATGCTTTATCTTGTAAACCCATTTTGAAGTGACTATAGACTTTCCTTCAGGTCTAGGCACAATTTCCCATACATCATTTTTGATGATGGATTGATATTCTTCCATCATAGCTTCCTTCCATTCTTTCTTCTTGAATGCTTCTTAAAGGTGGAAGGTTCTACATTGATATGTTCTGGAGAACATGCAGTTTTTTCCTTGGGACCTTCATGATCTTCTTCATCATTGGGATCCATGGAATCTTCTATATATTTCTTGAAGCCAATATTTTCATCAAAATTCACATCTCTATTGATTTCAACCTTCTTTTGACCTAGAACATAGACTATGTAAGCTTTTGATGATTCACTATATCCAACGAATATGCCCTTATTTCTTGAAGGTTCCATCTTCTTTATTTTTTCCTTAAGAATGTGAATATAGACAGGACATCCAAATATACTCAAGTGTTCAACACTTGGATTCTTTTCGAAGAAATATTCTTCTGGAGTCATTTTCTTCAATATATGATGATAACTTCTATTCTGAACATATACGACTGTCATAGTTTCTTATACCCATAGAAACATAGATAGATTATGTTCCTTAAAAAAATCTTCAATGGATTGTTTCTTTCTTTTTGCCACTCCATTATGTTGAGGATTATGCGAGACAATTAGCTCCCTCCTAATCTTAGCTACTTTACAAAAGGCAAAGAGCTCTGTGGAGGTGTATTCTCCTCCATTATCGAACCTCAAGATCTTTATCCACTTAGTAAGGAGATTGACATTGGTCCACACACATATGAGTGAACGACGTCCAAAACTCCTTTTGATTTGCATGCTTCCTTTAGAATTGGTACTTGGTGAGATCAACTACCTCACCACTTGATGGATTCATCTGCTCCATGTTTGCAACTATCAATGTAGCTCCTTCTCAGAGCTATCACATGTGACCTTCCCGAAACAAGAACAACAAGAGAAAAAATATTTCCAATAGCATTTTCATAATAACATATCTATGGTAACAAGGATGGTAGTCATCATAGAATTACCAAGGTGACCTTCCCAAGAGAAAAACAATAAATAACTCCTAGAGGAGATGTTAGTTCATTTTGAAAACAAATGCAATAAGCATATATATCAATAGTACTTACATACAACCAAGTATACCTAGAAGTAATATAACCTTTCAAATATTGTTGTCACAACTATAGTGTTTACTTGCATTGTAGGAACTATCAAACTTGATATGTGCAAATTGAAACTTAACAATTTGATCAATCAAACCTGGAACCTGGAGCCTCAACTACTAGGAAGGGTGTGTTTGTTCCTTTGAATGTATTGAATCCAATATCACTACTTGGAAAAGGTCCCTTGTACATCCCTTGCAAACATACTCATACTTTGTTGGATGATATAACTTGAAAAGCATATACAAGTACATACCTTTGAAATTTGTAACATCATTTAGCTTGTCTTCTAATCTGAAACTAGACACCATCTTGACAAGAAGAGGTTAGAAACTGAATCAAAAGGTTTAATGATTAGATCAAGCTAGAAACCCTGAAATTTCAAATTTGACCACAAAATCAATTTTGACTAAAAGTCAACCTTGACTTTGACTTTGAGCAAGAATTAAAACTTTATGTTTTTGCTAGCTAAAGGAACCAGAGGGTGTGCTAGGCTAGGGTGCACTAGAATACCCAAAAAAAATAGTTCCAATGCTTCAGTGAAAGTTCCCAATAATTTAGGTTAAGGCTTGTTGCAGCTGCAAAATCGGAAACCCTAGTTGCAGCTGCAATTGGTGCTACAACGAGCTTGACAAGAAACTCTCAATCTACCTTCCAATGGTTAAAATATTCTGAAAGTAGTGTGGGTCCATAACCTGTTAGAATATTTCGATGTGCTCATTTAACCATAGACAATATCACAATATTTTCACCCAACCATAGGCATGCATCCACCCTTGAGCACCTTAACCTTTTCTAGATAGAATTATTCTAAAAATACACACTAGAACCAAGGGGAGTTCACCTTCTCTAAGGGTATCACACAAGAGAGAGATTCTCCACAACTACAAAGCAAGAAAAATACTCAACTGTAGTTGTTGTAGTTGCAATTCTTCCCAAGAATACCACCAATGATACCTCCAATAATATCACCAAGAATATCACCAAGAATACCACCAAGAGATACTAGAAGGTAGGCTGCATATCTTAGGCTAGATAGCGCTAGAGAGAGAGACCAAGAATCACCCCAAAATATGCTCCTTCCATTCTTACAGTTGCAGATCCAGACTTGTGCTATGCTTGAGAGAGTGAGTGAAGAGAGTGTACCAAATGATCTCAAGAGACTCTTATTTATAGTCCTTCTTGTCACCTGTCTAGGTCGACTTCTCTTTCTGGAGGGTAATACTTCAATATTATTTATTCTACTTGTTGATTAAGGTTGGTTGTCATTAATGTCAACCCTTGAAGAAAGCCCCTTAGCACAAAGGTTTGGGTAATGGACCCAATATTGTTTTATGTAAATATGACTCATTATTGTTTTGTCATGGTTGATAAGAAGTAAATATGGATGAACTCCAATGTGGTCCCCTTATGGTAAAATCCTTCATGGGAAGATGCTTTGCGGAGTAAGAGAACCCATGCTTAATTGTGGAATAATGAGATGAAGGATAGTGAATTTGTCAAGGAAACTATCCTAGATGGATAGTTCTTGTCATGCCATTTCCGGTGGTATGTATAACATCACATAACTCCTCAAAGTTAGAGAGTTATGACCATGTGAATTTGGAGAACCCAGGTTTGGGTAATGGACCCAAGTTTGTTTGATGGATAACGGTATGATTTTTTCTATATTTGAAGGTAATACTAGTATAGATGGATAGTACATGTCATTCCATTTCTGGCGGTATGTGTAATTTCACATAACTCCTCACGGTTTGAGAGTTATGGCATTACGAAGTTGGAGGACCCTCATATGTCATCTAGAAGCCCCAAAAGGTCAAAGTAGTCAAAGTGGTTTAAAAGATTTTAAAAGGTAATTAATAAAGTGAAGTGATGGGTGTATTATAGTTCAAAGTGAATACAAAATAAATCATTTCAATAATAAATTTAATGGAGAAATTAGAAGTGGGTTAACCCTAAAATAAGGAAAGTGGGCCAAGTGACCTAGAAGATGTTTTTAAGGAAGCTACTTGGAGAGTATAAATAAGAGGCAAGGCTCTCTCATTTTAATCACACTTGAGCATATTGAATATATATAGGTGTCTGAGGTAACCAAGGATATCTAAGCTGAATTTCTGAGGGAAGGTGAAGAAAAGAAGGCTGAAATGCAAGGAAGGATAAATTCTTTTGATGGTGCTTTCTAAGGTATGTTATTTACAGGTCATCTCACATTTTTCTCTATAACTTTTTTTCTATAATGACTCAAACCGTGAAATTGTTATTCCATTGAGAAAACATACCCAAGTATCTATGGTAAACAATTCATCTTGTGGGTCATTGTATTTTGGGATTTACACTCCGTGGAAAATAGGGTTTGTGGCTAGTCCTGAAACTAGTCAAAAATAGGTGTTTCAGGTAAAAATGTCATAACTTCTTCATAACAGATCCAAATTCAATGAGACCAAATGTGTTGGTTAGGGTACATTCTTTAGTATTCTATGTAACATTTTTAGATCAATTAAACGAACATTTCATGCGGGGCACGCTCTACAAGGTCGCTCTCTAGAATAAGCCAGAATTCAACAAGGTATGTCGTTTTTTCTATAACTCCTTTTATGAGAGGTTCCAAGTAGTGACACCTAGAGGAATTGCATAAAAAACATTGAAGAACATTTTGTATCATTTTCAGATCTTTATACATTACAGGTTCAAAGTTATGATTATTTCAAGTTAGGGCCGTTGACTAATCCAAAACTAGGCATGTGAGTCCAAAGAAACGTTTGATGAAAATCATAGTCTCTTGTTGTTAAAGTTAAGGAAGGTTTGCAGAAATGTGATCATATAAATCAGGTCTATTATAGAGCTACAAATCATATTTGGATGATGAAATTGATGAGGGCTTTTGGTTGAGGTACATGTTGAGTACATGGCTGAGACAAGTAGTTGA
>JASDQU010103086.1:151235-161260 GCA_032191745.1 Picea mariana | reverse complement strand
AACGTCACATAATTCCTCACAGTTAGAGAGTTATGGCCATGAGAAGTTGGAGACCCCAGGTTTGGGTAATGGACCCAAGTTTGTTTGATGGGTAACAATATGAGTTATGATATATTTTCAGATAATACTATTCTATATGGATAGTACAATTCATGCCATTTCTGGTGGTATGTAGAACATCACATAACTCCTCACGGTTTGAGAGTTATGGCCTTACAAAGTTGGAGGACCCTCATATGTCATCTAGAAGCCCCAAAAGGTCAAAGTAAACAAAGTGGTTTAAGAGATTTTAAAAGGTAAATAATAAAGTGAAGTGATGAGTGTATTATAATTCAAAGTGAATACAAAACAAATTATTTCAATAATAAATTTAATGGAGAAATTAGAAGTGGACCCAACCCTAAAATAAAGAAAGTGGGCCAAGTAACCTAGAAGATGTTTTTAAGGAAGCTACTTAGAGAGTATAAATAAGAGGCAAGGCTCTCTCATTTGAAATACACTTGATCATATTGAATATCTATAGGTGTCTGAGGTAACCAAATGATATCTAAGCCGAAATTATGAGGAAAGTGAAGAAAAGAAGGCCGAAATGCAAGGAAGGATAAATTCTTTTGATGGTGCTTTCTAAGGTATGTTATTTACAGGTCATCTCACCATTTTTGCTATAACTGTTTTTCTATAATGATTCAGATCTTGAAATTTCTATGCAAGTGAGAAAAAATATCCAAGTATCTATGGTAAAAAATTCAGATTTTGGGTCATTGTATTTTTGGATTTACACTCCGTGGAAAATAGGGTTTGTGGCCAGTCCTGAAACTAGTCAAAATCAGGTGTTTCGGGTAAAAATGTCATAACATATTCATAACAGATCCAAATTTAGTGAGACCAAATGTGTTGGTTAGGGTACCTTCTTTAGTATTCTATTTAATAGTTTCAGATCCATTCATCAAATATTTTTTGCGGGGCACTCTCTACAATGTCGCTCTCTAGAATAAGCCAAAATTCAGCAAGGTATGCCATTTTTGATATAACTCCTTTCCTGTGAGGTTCCAAGTAGTGACACTTGGAGGAATTGTATAAAACACACTAAAGAATATTGTGGATCAGTTTCATATATTTATACATTACAGGTTCAAAGTTATGATTACTTCAAGTTAGGGTTGTTGACTGATCCAAAACTAGGCATGTGAGACTAAAGAAAAGTTTGATGAAAATGCTAGTCTCTTGTTTTTAAAGTTAAGGAAGGTTTGCAGGAATGTGATCATATACACCAGGTCTATTACAGAGCTAAAAAATAGATTTGGATGATGAAATTGATGAGGTATTTTGGTTGAGGTACATGTTGAGTACATGGTTGAGACAAGTAGTTGATGAGTTGGCACATACATGAGGTGTATAGTTGATGATGTTGGTACATATTGATGAGTAGTTGACACATGATTGGTACATACTTGGTACATGGTTGGATGCACTTATTTATGGTACAGGTTGATTATAGGTTGGTGCATGGTTGATGCACTTGTTTATGGTACAAGTTGATTATAGGTTGAGGTACAGGTTGATGCATGGTTCAGATTTATTGGTACAGGTTTACAATGGTATATCTCACAAAGATAGTGTGACAGTGGTTCCATCATTCTACTTCTACTTCAGGGTGGTAGGATAGGGCGACAGGTGGTTGGAGCCACCTTCCGGTTGTAGTCGGAGAACATTGGGGGTTGTAGCCTCCTTCTGGTTATAGCCAGAGAATTAGGGAGTTGGAGCTTCCCTCGGGTTGTAGCTTGAGAAACTAGGGGGTTGGAGCCTCCTTCCAGTTGCAGCTAAAAAACAAAGGAAGTTGGTGCTTCCAATGAATGTAATTCTTCAAGACATATAAGAAAAAACATTTCGTGGTTTTCTCCCGATTTGGGTTTCCACGTAAAACACTGGTGTACTATGTATGTGTTTGATTGTTTATTTCTTATTGCTCATTATTGGATAATAATTCTACATCGATATAACATTTGAAGAAAAAGGATTATAATTATGCTATTACTAATTCACCGCCCCTCTTAGTAATCCAACAAAATAATCCCATAATTTGAAGCTTTAAGTGACTAGCTTGCCAAAGGATTGCGTATGGTATTGACTCTCCTAAATGACATTGATCGCTTGAGCCATTTTTTGTTGGAGGGTGGTTCCTTGTGGCATTAGATGATGTATCATGTCTTGAATTTTTTGATTCTGTGACTACAGAGCCAGAATGTGCATGGTGACTGATTTCATTTTCTGTAGAGATAGAATATCCAACGTCACTAGTGTCGATAGGGAAATATGGGAGTAGGCCTCATTGAGAGTAATGATCAACGCAGTGTAGTCGCTAAGAATGGATGTATATTGGCCTTGAGTTTTTTCATGTTTGACCACTTCATCCATGTGTAGATCATGTCAAGTATTTCATGTATCTTCCAGTTCTTGATGCGCACGAGATTCTTATTGTAAGTGGGATTGTGTGGGATCATGGATAGAATGCTCTTGTTCATAGTTGAGGCATAATTGGGTGTTATGCTGGTATATGGATTATTTTCACAATCTGAGCTCATGAACCAAAGAAGTGATAAATTTTTGTGTGTTCGGTGTAGGTAGTTGTGACAAGTCCATTTCAGTTCTGGTCGAGATTGATGGGATGACCACGAGTGGATCGACATTGATCACTCAACAAGGGATATTTATTGGCACCTCGAGGGTTAGAATAGTTGAATATGGAGATTTGGGTACGAAGTACAAAGCCAAATATTGGCCCAAAACATTCATCTTCCTAATCATTTCATTGTGGGAGACTTGTTTTTTTACTACATGCACATATATTTCTTTCATCAATTTTTAAACCCACAGGCTTTGAGCGGGGTAACCCTCCTCAGATTTCTTATGGGGTGTTGTACACCAATGTTGTAATGTCCCCACATCAAAAGTTTCAACTCTGATACCACTTTGTAAAGCATCTAGCCTCCTAGATAATTCCCGTTACCACATTATAAATTCTCCACTACCACAACTCACTAAATAAATATCTGATATCAATTCTTACTTCTGTGAGAGAAACTCATTGAAAACAACAACACACAAAATTGGCCATGTGCGATGCACAACTATGTTTTCCTAGTGGGAACAGACTAGTCTCGTACCACGCACAAAAACTATGTCTTATCAATTCTGCATGCTCAATCCACATTATGTTGATCGCGTTGATTGTACTTCAAGATGAATGACATTTCTATCTTTGTACTAGAACCCATATGATTAATACTAAAGTTACTTAATAAATAAAGACTATAGCAGTAGAATGAACTCATAATACAACTACACACACAACCATTCCTATGTTACGCGTGGAGTCTGTCCCATTTGCGTTCACATAATGATTTCCCTATGCATACAATGATTCAGGCCTTGACTCAGAATCACATAACTGTTACCACAGAATTATCTAAGAGGAACACTTAATAACTACCATGTTGTACATCTGCAATAGTTATGCATAACTAGAAATACATGCACAACCCAAAATAATTATGTACCAATTTCATAAATAGAAATAGCATAAGCATTCATATGTTCAACAATATATAAACACATATAATTTTTCATGGCCCATGCCCTGCATATGTAGAAAACATACAGTTCTATAGCACATATAATCCACACATAAACATATAAATATATATACACACACACACACAATTGTAACACATAATATATTTAACATGTATACGTTGCACATTACTCAAAGAATAATACAAATAATAAAACACTTATCTTTTGTTTTAATCCATCAACTGCATGCGGACCTCACACGTTCCTCCCAGCCCCGCTTAGCAACAGGTCACCCCTGAGTTAGGTCTTAAAACTCCACCTAGGAAAAGGAATTCTGACCCATTTAAGGTCTCTCTAACCTTAGGAATACTCAAACTCTGGTGCCAATTACAACATCCAACCTATAGTCGCACATTCCCCACATGCATGTCCCATCCCAAGTGGTGTGCCCCTTCTCTTCTAAATATTCCTTTGGTTACCTTTCTTCCCTTCCAGAGCTTCATCAATAGGCCAAACAAGAAGTCTCAGATCCTTGTAGCTACTGCTTGGCACCTTAGGAATCAATTCTCAGTAGTTCTCTAGCCTCGATAGAATGCTCATGAGCCTGAAAACCTACTTATTAGATAAAAAAGGGCCTGAAAACCCACCTATTTGACCAACATAGGCCTGACAACCAGCTTCTTCGACCAAAACAGGCCTAACAAACCGCTTCTTCGACAAACACAGGCTTGACGACCCATCTCTTCAATAGCACACCGACCTTCCCAAGTACAAGGTTATGTGATGAAAACAAGTTACCGCAAGATACAGATTACTAGTAGAGGAAAGTTGGTCTCCATGTTGAAGGAATGATGATTCCCCCCAAAATACACTAAGGCTCAACAATATATTTGCATGACTGAAACCAAAACTTATCACCTTAAGAAGTAGCTTTGCTCCACTTGGTGATTCGTTCCCATCCCTTAGGAACTTAGGATAACTATATATTCCATAAATTATACTTTTGGAAATATTATTAAAATATACCCTTTGAGATTCCCACCTCTTTCCCATTCTATTGGAGTTTTAATCCCCCCATCTCTTTTCATCAGATTGGTTTGCGTGCAGTGATATGTTTTTGTTAATATCTGAGAGAAATTACATTTTACAAAATAGATGCACTGGCCTTTGTTGCAATCCAAGCTCTCCATCCTAATAACCAAACATGCACTCTAGCCTCAATATACATATATGCAAAGGCTCTTCGGCCCAAAACATATCTTGGCTACAAACATGGTCTGGTACGCACTTTGAAGTGATCCTTGTGCACTTACTCAGGTGTGTGAAAATATATGAAACAAGCATGCACTCTTCCCTTGGTGCACACACATTAAACTGTACTCGAACTTGTGCACCCATGAATCACCAACCTATATGTACATTTACAATTGGGGTTTGGGCTAGGGTCTTAAATTCCCCTCCCCCTTATTTATGCATTGTCCTCTGTGCATTGTGTACAATCAAAACTTCAAAAGTCTTCAAAACGATATGGGTACTCTTCATGCATAGCATCCTCGTGATACCAAGTTGCATCCTTAGGACTGTAATAGGTCCATTGGACCTTTACCAGTCCTATTGCTTGATTCCAAACCAGTTTGAATTTTCGGTTCAATATGCACACTAGATGAACTCAGAAGTCGCCTTCTTGCTCCACCTAAATCACATTCCAAAGAATTACAGGATTAGCATCAGGCACATAATTTTTAAGAAAAGATACATGAAACAAATTATGAATGCATATGGATGTAGGCAGTGCAAGCATGTATGTGATAGGACCAATCCTCTCCAAGATTTCAAACGGCCCACAATAATGTGCTGCCATCTTTAAAAAATTTCCCAACTTTAGGGAACTTCTCTTTGCCCTTACTTTCAAAAACACATGGTCCCCCACTTTAAACTCTATGATTTCTTCCCTTATCAACATAGATTCTCTGCCTATACTAGGAAGCCTTTAAATTATGTTGTATTTTCACCACTTACTCTTCCATTTACCTAAGTAAATATGGCCCAATCATTGCTCTATATGTTGGGTTATCCAATCTCATTTGTGTGTTTCACCTTCTACCATAAATAACCTCAAATGAGATCATATTTAAATATGCTTGATACCCATTGTTCTAATAAAACTCAACCAAATGTAAAAAAAATTCCCATTGCATCGACTTTTCCATCACATACATTCTTAGCATATCTTTTATCACTTCATTTACCCTTTCTGCTTTCCCATGTGACTCTAGGTGGTAGGCTATGATAAAATTTACATTTTTCCCAAATCCTTTCCAAAAATTTGATGTGAACTTGGGATCTCTGTTGGACACAATTGTCTTAGGTACATCATGCTATCTAGCAATTTCCTTCATATAAATGTTGGCAATGTTGTTGGAAATACTAAAACAACTGAGAAGGGGGGGGGGTGAATTAGTTGTCTCTGAGCTTAAACAATTTTAAGTCTGTTAAAACATTATTAATTTTTCTTCAAGTGATCATCAACAATATAGAGTATATGGACAGTAAAAATAAAAAACATCAGTCACACATAAAGTGTACACAGAAACAGATTTTCACGAGGAAACCCATAAAGGGAGAAAACCTCTTCTTCGAAATGATAGGCAGTCTTTTCAGTTCTGTACATCATCTACAATTGAGCACCAACTCAATGTGAGGCTGCTACCTCTGTTTTATAAGCTGCAACTTGTTTGAGAGCATCAACTCTCTGGTTTCTCTAGCACCCACTATAAGGAAGCACCAACTCCCTGAATATTCCAGTACCAAATGGATGGAAGCACTAACTTCCTGAAAGTTCCAGCACCAACTTCTAGTTACACGGATCCAACCTGTATAATAGAGAGCACTTTTTGTCCCTAGCACCACCCTGCCACCCTGGTTTCTCTCTGGCTATGACCAGATGGAAGCTACAACTCCCTGTGTTCAAGCACCCACTTGAATCTCTGAGGACAACAGTCCTCCCGAGCACCTCCCAACCTCCCTAGAAAATTAAAGGATGAATACACATACAATTTATGCAGATAAATCACTTCTTACCATTCTTTTTCTGTTTTGTAATTCTTCTCTTTCTCTGTCCATCCAACAAGTCTGCTCTGCATCACATTGTTCTGACATTCTGCTCTTCTTTTGCTTGCTCTATCATTCTGCTCTGCTCCTGCTCTGCATTTCATCTCATTCTGTACCTCCTCTCAAATGTCACACCACACATCTCTTTCTTACTGTTTCATTCTTTTTCCCTTCAGAACAACCAACCCGACACAGTCTGTTTCATCTACTTTTATACACGTGGGCACAACGTTTCAACTTCCCAACTCCTTGGGAAAACTGACGACAACTATCCAGCCAACCAAAACGCCAAATGATCGACAACTAATTTGTAATCATGAGTTTTACTAACATATTTGTAACTGAAAGTGTTAAGTGTGCATGGAAGAACAGTAACCCTCCAATCACATTCAAACCTTATCTGCACCATTGGATAATCTTCATTATTCTTGTATTTTAAATCAGGTTTCGGCATTCTTCATGTTCACTGTTCTTTTCACTTATAAATCTCGATACACAAAATTCCATATATCGGTCAAATCAACGATCCAGGTGCAATATTGACTCAACGGCTACGATTGTGTCGCGATATCGCATATCATGATCTCAGCATTGTTGCAGTGTGTTCTTGTCTCCTTGATATCGTGATTCATGAAACTCCGATGTGGAGTATGATCAACGGTCCAGGTGCGATCTTGACTCAACAGTTGTGATTGAATCGCAATATCGCGTTTCGCGATTTCGGAAGTCTTGTTTTATTTGTTCACTTTCCATTCCATGTTGCGATCCCTGAAACTCCGACACGATCTAGAATCAACGGTCTAGATCATACCCTGATCTGACGGCTCAGATTGCATTGCCATTTCGCATATCACGAAATCGGCACTCTTGAGGTCAAGTGACTTTGTCACTTCAAAGTTCCGATCCCCGATGTCGATGCGCCTCTTTCCATGTGCTAGCCTTGCTGGCTATAGGCCTTGGCCCATATGACCGTAAACACATGACCTCGGTCAAACCTCTCATCAAGGTTTCGACATTTTCGATGTCACCAAGCACATGCCTACGGAATTCCCGATCCTCCGATCCCCGATTCTCCGATGAAGGAAATCAACGGTCCATATCTCATTCTTGCTTTAGCGGCTGCGATCAAATCATGACATTTCATATCGCGATTTTGGGGTTTTCGTTGTCAAGTGTATTGGACATTTCAAAGTCCCGATCCCTGATTCTCTAATGAAGCCTTATGTCAAGCTTCTCCCAGTGGCACCCGATCACTGTCATGCTTATCTCCCTTGCAAGTTCTGCAGATCTGACGGCTGACGAGTGTTTTCTTTCGATCTGACAGCTCAGATCCTCTCTCTGACAAGGGCTGTAATCTATGGTCCAGATTCCTTTTGGATTCAACGGTTATGATTGAACCGTGATCTTGTTGCAATCTGTCTGATACAAACCCATCAATGACAACAACCATTCGCTGTATGCAAATTTGCCATCAATGACAACAACTCTCAACACGCATTCACTGCTTGTTCAATAATTGCCAACAATCTCCCCCTTTGGCATTGATGGCAACACAAACACCCAAATGCATTCGGATTCAACTCTGCTCCCTGCTTCTGACTCTGCGCTGACTCTACTATTCAACTCTGCTCCATGCTTTTGACTCTGCGTTGACTCTACTATTCAACTCTACTCCTTTACTCATTCAAATCTTCTCCCGAAGCATATCCTTTCTCCCCCTTTGACATCAATGTCAAAGAAGAAACATTCTTCCTCTGATCTTGTTGCAAAACAGACTCCCCCTGTCATCTATAATCACTTAGGAAATTCACCAGATATTCAATATATCCTCCCCCTGACCAGGTGAACATATTAGACACAAGAAATTATGACCCCCAACTTTTGACGAAGATATTCAAAAGGGATCGCAACTAATGGTTTAGTAAAAATATCAATAATCTGTTCTGTAGAGGGTATATAGTTTAGTTGAACAATTTTGTTTGAAACTTGTTCTCTGAGAAAATGATACTTTATAGGAATATGCTTAGTATTAGAATGAAGAACAGGATTCTTGGACACTTATGGCACTGGTGTTATCACAATGAATTGGGATAGGATCAGTGTAATTTACCTTCAAATCTGCAAGAGTTTGTATCATCCATAGGATCTGTGTGCAGCAAGTAGCAGCAGCAATGTATTCTACCTCTGTAATGGATAATGAAATGGATCCTTGCTTTTTACTAATCCATGCAACTAATGAGTCACCCAGAAAAAATGCTCCTCCATTGGTGCTCTTTCTCTCATCAACACAATTAGCCCAGTCTGCATCTGAATAGGTAGTTAACTGGAAATTCTGATTTCTAGGATACCACAGTCCATATGTCATTGTTCCCTTCAGATATTTGAATATTATTTTAACAGCTACCAAGTGAGTTTGTTTAGGAGCAGACTGAAAACAACCTACCATTCTAACAGCTTGCATTATATCAGGATGATATGCTGTGATGTGCAGAAGACTGCCTATCATTGAATGATATGTCCTTTGATCAACATCAGGTGAGACATCATCTTTGCTCAGCTTACAAACAACCACCATAGGTGTGCTGACTGTAGAGGAATCTTCCATCTAAAATTTCTTCAATATCTCTTTCAAATATTTTTCTTGAGAAACAAAAATTCCTGCAGAGCTTTGTTTTACTTGTAGGCCAAGAAAATATGACAGTTCTCCTATCATTGACATTTCAAATTCTGTTTGCATAGAATTAGAAAACCACTGGATAGATGATTTATTAGTACAACCAAAAATAATATCATCTACATAAACCAAAACAACTAGTAAATCATCACCTTCAGTCTTAATGTAAAGATTACTGTCAACAGTACCTTTCTTGAACCCTTTTTCTTGTAGAAATTTGTCCAGTCTGTAATACCAAGCTCGTGGTGCTTGTTTTAGTCCATATAAGGCCTTCTTCATCTTACAAACATAATTAGGATTGTCTGTCAATAAAAATCCTTCAGGTTGCTCCATATATACTTCTTCCTCTAGGTCTCCATTAAGAAACACTGACTTAACATCCATCTGATAAATTTTGAAATTCTTATGACAAGAATAAGCAAGAAAAATTTTGATAGCTTCTAATCTTGCCACTGGTGCAAAATTTTCATCAAAGTCCTGACCTTCCACTTATGCATGTCCCTTACAGACCAATCTAGCTTTATTTCTAACAACTTGTCCTTTTTCATTCATTTTATTCTTGAATACCCATTTGGAACCTATTACATTCTTATTTTCAGGTCTAGGGACAAGCTCCCAAGTATTGTTCTTCTCAATCTGATCCAACTCTTCATTCATTGCTCTAATC
>JASDQU010103086.1:110285-148971 GCA_032191745.1 Picea mariana | reverse complement strand
TTCATGAGGAAACCCATAAAGGGAGAAAACCTCTTCTTCTTCAAAATGATAGGCAGTCTTTTTAGTTCTGTACATCATCTACAATTGAGCACCAACTCAATGTGAGGCTACTACCTCTATTTTATAAGCTGCAACTTGTTTGAGAGCATCAACTCTCTGGTTTCTCTAGCACCCACTAGAAGGAAGCACCAACTCCCTGAATATTCCAGCACCAACTGGATGGAAGCACCAACTTCCTGAAAGTTCCAGCACGAACTGCATGGAAGCACCAACTTCCAGTTACATAGGCTCCAACCTGTATAACAGAGAGCACTTGTTCTCCCTAGCACCACCCTGCCACCCTGGTTTCTCTGGCTGCGACCAGATGGAAGTTACAACTCCCTATGTTCAAGCACCCACTTGAATCTCTGAGGACAACAGTCCTCCCGAGAACCTCCCAACCTCCCTAGAAAATTAAAGGATGAATACACATACAATTTATGCAGATAAATCACTTCTTACCATTCTTTTTCTGTTCTGTAATTCTTCTCTTTCTCTGTCCATCCAGCAAGTCTCCTCTGCATCACATTGTTCTGTCATTCTGCTCTTCTTCTGCTTGCTCTATCGTTCTGCTCTGCTCTTGCTCTGCATTTCATATCATTATGTACCTCCTCTCAAATGTCACACCATGCATCTCTTTCTTACTATTTCATTCTTTTTCCCTTCAAAACAGCCAACCCGACACAGTCTGTTTCATCTACTTTTATACACGTGGGCACAACATTTCAACTTCCCAACTCCTTGGGCAAACTGACGACAACTATCTAGCCAACCAAAACGCCAAACGATTGACAACTAATTTGCAATCATGATTTTTACTAACAGATTTGTAACTGAAAGTGTTAAGTGTGCGTGGAAGAACAGTAACCCTCTGATCACATTCAAACCTTATCCGCACCGTTGGATAATCTTCATTATTCTTTCCTTTTAAATTGGGTTTCAACATTCTTCATGTTCACAGTTCTTTTCACTTATAAATCTCGATACACAAAATTCCATATATCGGTCAAATCAACGATCCAGGTGCAATATTGACTCAATGGCTATGATTGTGTCGTGATATCGCATATCGCGATCTCAACATTATTGGAGTGTTTTCTTGTCTCCTTGATATCGCGATTCGCGAAACTTCGATGTGGAGTATGATCAATGGTCCAGGTGCGATCTTGGATCAACAGTTGCGATTGAATCGCAATATCGCGTTTCGCGATTTTGGAAGTCTCATTGTATTTGTTCACTTTCCATTCCATGTTGCGATCCCCGTAACTTCGACATGATCTAGAATCAACGGTCTAGATCATAGCCTGATCTGACGGTTCAAATTGCATCGCCATTTCGCATATCGCGAAATCGACACTCCTGAGGTCAAGTGACTTTGTCACTTCAAAGTTTCGATCCCCGATGCTAATGCGCCTCTTTCCACGCACTAGCCCTGCTGGCTATAAGCCTTGGCCCATATGACCGTCAACACATGACCTCGGTCAAACCTCTCATTGGGGTTTTAGCATTTTCGATGTCACCAAGCAGATGCCTACGGAATTCCCGATCCTCCGATCCCCGATTCCCCGATGAAGGAAATCAACGATCCAGATCTCATTCTTGCTTTAGCGGCTGTGATCAAATCGTGACATTGCATATCGCGATTTCAGGGTTTTCGTTGTCAAGTGTATTGGACATTTCAAATTCCCGATCCCCGATTCTCCGATGAAGCCTTCTATCGATCTTCTCCCGGTGTCGCCCGATCGCTGTCACGCTTGTCTCCCTCGCAGCTTCTGCAGATCTGATGGCTGATGGGTGTTTGCTTCCGATATGACAGCTCAGATCCTCTCTCCGACAAGGGCTGTAATCTGTGGTCCAGATTCCTTTTGGATTCAACGGTTATGATTGAACCATGATCTTGTTGCAATCTGTCTGATACAAACCCATCAATGACAACAACCATTCATTGTCTGCAAATTTTCCATCAATGACAACAAATCTCAACACGCATTCGTTGCTTGTTCAATAATTGCCAACAAATGTTACCTTCCTTGTGCATGAATTTTACTAGAATAAAGTGGGAAGCTTTAGTAAGTGTTGGCCCTTGACCAAGTCTTGGAGATCCTTGGTCAGGTTTGACCTATTTTGGGACTTCGACAGGCTGTCGAAGGTAGAGCACAATTCGAAGTAGAGATCGTAGAATCTCGTCCCCTTTTTAGGGATTTTTGGGTTTTGGGCTTATGTAACGGGTATGAGGATGTCGTCCCATGGGTTTACCCATGTTTAGGCCCATTTGGTAATGTATAAATAGATGTCTAGGATATTTAATAGGAGACAAGATGGGCATATGTGTGATGATGTGCTAAGTGAAAGTGATAGTTGTACATGCTTTGTGCATACTGTGTGAGACTTGCAAGGCTAAGTGCAAGTGACTATAAGAGATTGTGAAAAGAATTTGTGCTATAACCTAGCTTAGGGAAGGAGGATCTAGAAAGGTGCGTGTATATCTTCTGTCCTATGCGGAGTAGGACCTTATGGCTCTGTGCATTTAGATGATTGAAAAGAGATAATAAAGAAGACAAAGAGTTGGTGGACGCATCCCCAGGCTAGGGGTGAACCATGTATATAATGTGTTATGGCTTCTTTGTGCATTTTGATTATTACTTTGTGCCTTTGATGTGATTTATGCTTAGTGTTGTTATTCTTATGTATGTTAGAAGCATGTGATATAATATCTTAGTGCTCAGTAATGCGAATGAATGCCAGATCTGATCTGTTTCTTTATGATAAGTGCTTAAATGTGTTGAATCTTGTTGAATACTGTGTTGCGCTATAATTAGGGTTTATATGTGTTGTAGACAAAGGTTAAGTACTAATGAATGACAACTATTAAGTTCTTTGTTAGAGTATTGTAATCATAGATCTATGTCCTAGCTAAGGTTACATACATTGGAGTCCTGCAACCACCCCTACCTCTACCTCGGGTGAGACTTCATCTGCTTCGTAGGTGTTGCCGAAAGGGCCGATAGTTAGTGTTTTGTTGGTGCATTGTTGAAGCGTTGAACCCTGGGTCTGCCCCTGTGCCAACAATTGGTTCTGTTGTCGAGACCTGAAACTATGATTGTTGGGAACTAAGGAAAAGAAAGAAATCTTTGTGCATAGATCTGTTTCTTTAGTGTGCAGTATTCTACTTGACTGTGAAGCTCTATGCTAAGAAATGAGGCAGATCTGAAGAAAAGAGGTAAGATCGGTGATTTTTTTTTATTAAAGAGGTAAGATCTGAAAGCTTTGTGCTTTGATAAAGGTAAGATAAGTGGAAATTTGTGTTTCAAAATTATGGATCTAGGTATGTTTGATAAATTTTGTCCTAGTCTGAAAACTAGGGCACAGTTAGAAGAAAGAAGATTTGATATGAATAGATCTGATAGAAATAATGAAAGATATGTTATTCCTATGCATAGAAAGAATGTTTGGACTAACAAATGGATGCAGGATCCTAGGAATAATTTTCTGCAGGTTAGTTACCATGATCCTAGTGCACAGTACTAGAAAGGTTGGGGATCATTTAAAATAAAGAGAGGATTAACCCTTTGTTACAGTTGTAGAAGACCATGCCATCTTGCTAAGGATTGCCCTGATAGATGACCTAGTTGTCTTGGTTATAAAACTATGGACCATGACGTTATGGATTTCCCTAGAATGATTGCTAAGGTTGAAAGAATGAATATGAGACAAGAAAACCCTGAGAAAGGCCAAGAAACTGAGACCATGGAAGAACCCCAGAAAGAATCAGATATTGTATTACTACAAATGAAAGAAACCCTGAATGACCACAGAGATATCAACTTATCATAGATCTTCAAAGAGAAAGAGTGCATCGAAACAAGATTAGGAGACTTCGACATAGATTGTGTTCTGGATGAGGAAACACAAGTGAATGTCATGACAGAAAGAACTTGGAACCCAGTAACACAGAATGGGAAGAGGAACCCAGTAACACAGATCAAAGGGAAGAAGGCTAGAAAGCTTAGCAAGAAGAAATCAAAGTTGGAGAAATTACACGAAGTTCCATAGAAGACTTCGCAGAAGGAAGGTCTCCAGAATTCGAACTTCACCGGAATATTAGAGAAACTCAGATTGGCACTTCACCATGGTGGAGTGATATGACCGTTGGAGGCATTATAACCGTTATATTGATGTTCTCAAATGGTTAGAACAGAATTTATGATCAGAAACCTCGCCATCGGACCTTTGGGACCACGCCATAATGAAAAAAACTACATTGATGAAGGCTTCTTGTCCATTGGAAGGATCCGTTACATCACTGTCTACTTATCCCATCAACTGTTTCACCGAGCACACTTTCGCGAATTGTATCTGAGCCCACAAGAGAACTCATTGTTACTGTGTTGTGCTTATCGAAACCTTTCCATCCATTCTATTGCATTTAGAAATTGTTCAGCAGCCTGAGATATCCAATCTTGAGTGTGCATTTCAGACGAGCTCACCATTGTGGAAAATTCAGTAGAGGAAATTTTAATCGATCTAATGGTAGAGAGAGTGATGTCCACAGAAGTTCAAGCTTCATCGACACGAGGAGTGAAAGCCTCCCCATTGATTTCTCACGGATTCAGACCATCCTGAGTTGCAGATGAGAACATAACCAAGCATTGAGATGACTTGGCAAACACAAAGTTAATCCATTCCATCATGCCTGACTACATCCCACCTCTGGTCGACACGGTGAATCGTGACAGTGTCCCCAGGGACTTCGACTACACCTTGGTTACTGTGTACCTCTTGAAGGGGATACGCACAGGCAAGCCTCAGCTGGATAAGATCATGACACTAAACATCAACAACTTTAACCTAGGGGATCGCAAGAACTTCAACATGCTTTCTCCTCATAGGTATTTGACTAGGAAGAAGGGGAAGAAGTCGAGGATAAACCCCAAACCATGGACTATGGACCTCGTGCAGTCCACCATCCTGAATGTAATGAAAATACCCCATTTTGGAATGCACCAGGAGGTTAATGCGTGCGTTAATATCCTTTTGTCGAGCTTCCATGGTGGTTATTTATGGATAGAAAGGAGCATCACTGTCAATCTGGAACTAATCCATTGGATCACTGGATTGAGCATGCAGGGACCAGACCTGTAAGAATTTTACCTAGGGAAGGTTGTAGACCGCACCCTGGCGTAAAATATTAAAGATACATACGACAATGTGGAGAAGGGGAAGTGAGGCTACAAGGTAGCCTCCATCCAGAATGGCGTGGTGCACCTTGCTTTCCATTTGATTGCTGGTAAGATAGTCTAGAAGAATAGACCCACGCAGGTCACAGGGTTTGTTGTTGAAATCGCAGGGAAATGCATGGAGGGGCTACAGATGAATTGGGCAAAGTACTTAGTGAACCAGTTATACCAAGACTGTCGCGAAGCCCAGGATCAGGGCTATGAGTTCCATTTTAGTTGGTTGTTGATCCTTATCATGTTCATATCTTAGGAGATGCCGGAAGGTGCGACCTTCCCTAAACTAGAACCATCTGAACCCTTAGTCGCAAAGTTCACTTCGCTATGGTATTCAAGCGATATGGGAAAACAATGGCAATCAAACATGGTGTTCCACACCTACTACCTGTAGTTAAATAGGGCTATTGAGGTTGTACCTCCTATAACGTTGAACACCCTGCACAGGTTCAAGACATTTTTGAAGTTCCACACAGATAGACATTTTATCTACATCACTGCACACGGAGACAAACACAAAGAAGTACTACAAAGTTATTACAAACTCATGGAAGAGGAATTAGAAGAAATAACTAAGGAGTGGCCTGTATAGCTCCTTATCCATGTTGACCCTGCAGAGCTATTCGATCCTGAACTAATAAGAATCCCGATGATCACTCGTGAAGGGCATGATACACCTGGAACTAGCAGAAGGATCACTGGAACTAAGCAGTGCATCAGAAGAAACTTCTTCAGACTCACCTGGAGGAGGAGGTGATGATGAAGTAGATAAAGAAAAGAAAAATGGAAAATAAGATCAGTAGAAGCAAGGCGAAGTAACACCACCACAAAATCCCCCTGAAGATGTAGAGCCATCTCACAAAATAAAGGTTTCTCCCATGAAACCCACATCACGAAAGAATTCAAAATATAGTGAGACCAAGTTGCAGACTGCGCTCACACTCGATGACTTCGACTTCATCATCGCAGTATTCTCGGACACCTCATAATATCTTTTGCGGAGAAATTAAGCTAAGAAGGAGACCATGTATGAAAAAATTGAAGCAGAACTGCAAGGGGTATAGCAGGCCCTTCACTCCAGCCACGCAGTGTCCACTACTCCCCCTTTATCAGAAGAAATAGAGTTGGGATATGAGCCTACCCAACTCCACAGACTAGTCGATGAGACTGAAGCCCACCTTTGTCATGCATAGGAAGAAACAAAATAGGCCACAGTGGCCCTGAAGTAAGCACAAGAGGAAGTAATAGAGAAATGTAGGGTTGCATAGCAAGAGAAGGTTGCCCTCTAAGAAAAGTTTGAAGAGGAAAAGGCACATATCCAACAAGATAAAGAACAACTGCTCATGGAGCAGGTTGGACTAAAAGAATTAGTCATCAGAACACTTCGCTCTGTGAAGGGATTAGAGAAAAAGGAGGAAGACCTAGTGGAGCATCAAGTAGCATAGGTTCTTGAAGCCATCCAGTAGCTTCAACAGAGAATAGAAGATCTAGAGCTACAAACACTACCAATTACTCCACAGGACATGCGAGATCAAAGAGAAGCAACTCCCTGGAGCACAGTTAAGAGGATCAGAGCAATAGCTTTAGAATGTCAACATCTTAGCAGTATAAGTGTGCAGACTTATGAGTGAATTACTGAAGACCCTAAATTAAAGACACTGGAGTCACAACTCCAGGAGGCCAACAACAAGCAACAATAGTACAAGCGCAGCTGAAGCTCCTGTCAGCAGTTGAAAGAACGAAAATATCTCATGAACAATGTACTTCTCAACATAAGGTCCATACCATACATAAAAAAGTCATGGAAGTGACTCAGAGGCTCCAGCCAGTCCAGGATGTATCTTTCGAACTGTTTGAGGTGATTGAAGGACAAGGAGCAGAGCTGGAACAAGCAGCCACTTTAGTCGAACAGTTCTTAGAGGGACCTGTGAACGAGGAAGTTCTTTAGGAGTTCACCAAGTAGGAGGCCTTGGCGCAGCAGGAGGTCGAAGCAGCTCGATCCAGACTCGAGGCTTTTGAAGTAGATATACCCATATAAAAGTGACTTGGGATGAGTCACAGGTGAGTGTTGGGGGCCTATTAGCCCTTGACCAAGTCTTGGATATCCTTGGTCAAGTTTGACCTATTTTGGGACTTCGACAGGCTGTCGAAGGCAGAGCACAAGTCGAAGAAGAGATCGCGGAATCTCGGCCTCGTTTTAGGGATTTTTGGGTTTTGGGCTTATGTAATAGGTATAGGGATGTCGACCCATGGGTTTACCCATGTTTAGGCCCATTTTGTAATGTATAAATAGATGTCTAGGCAATGTAAGAGGAGACAAGATGGGCATCTGTGTGATGATGTCCTAATTCTAAGTGATAGTTGTAAATGCTTTGTGCATACTGTGTGAGACTTGCAAGGCTAAGTGCAAGTGACCGTAAGAGATTGTGAAAAGGATTTTTGTTGTAACCTAGCTCGAGGAAGGAGGATCTAGAAAGGTGCATATAGATCTCATGTCCTATGCGGAGTAGGACCTTATGGATATGTGGATGTATATGATTGACAAGTGATAATAAAGAAGATGAAGAGTTGGTGGACGTAGCCCCAGGCTAGGGGTGAACCATGTATATGATGTGTTATGGTTGCTTTGTGCATTTTGATTATTTCTTTATGCCTTTGATGTGAATTATCCTTAGTGTTGTTATCCTTATGAATGTTAGTAGCATCTGATATAATATCTTAGTGCTCATTAATGTGAATGAATGTCAGATCTGATCTGTTTCTTTATGATAAGTGCTTAAATGTGTTGAATCTTATTGAATACTACGATGCATTGTAATTAGGGTTTATCTGTGTTGTAGACAAAGGTTAAGTACTAATGAATGACATATGCTAAGTTCTTTTTTAGAGTATTGTAATCACAGATCTGTGTCCCAGCTAAGGTTGCAGACACTGGAGTCTTGCAACCACCCCTACCTCAACCTCGAGTGAGACTTCATTTGCTTCGCAGGTGTTGCCGAAAGGGTAGGTAGTTAGGGTTTTGTTGGTGCGTTGTTAAAGCGTTAAACCCTGGGTCTACCCCTGTGCCAACAGTAATCTTATCCACCACTACTATGATGGAATACTCTTTCTTGGTCGTTCTGAAAAGCTTCGTGATAAAATTCATTGTGACAACGTCCCATTTCCACTCAGGAATGGGTAATGGTTGTAGAAAACCAGTTGGGTGTTTGTGCTCAACCTTGACGTTTTGACATTGCAAACACCTGGAAATAAACTCAGCTACTTATTTCTTCATACATGTCCAATAGTATTGTTTATTGACAGATGAAATTGTCTTTTGGTAGCGTGGGTGCCCAACATAAGGAACATTGTGGATTTATTTTAATAGCATATTTTTCAACTCCTGAGAATCTCATACATAAAATTTTCCCTTGTATGTGAGGAATTCATCCTCTTTTAACTCAAAATATTCAATTTTCTGTTGTAAAATACCTTGTTGTAGCTTTGTATTTGTTTCCACATAGTTCCGATCTAATTTTGTAGCTTCTAACATTATATATTTCAAATCATATTTGTACATGCTAATGGTTGTAGCATGCATCTCATGAACTCTCCTGTTGATTGCATTTGCCACATTATTCTATTTACCCTTGATATGATTTATATCAAAGTCATACTCATTAAGGAATTCTAACCACCTCCTTTTCCTAGAATCTAGATTTGCTTTTCCAAATAAATATTTCAAATCATTGTGGTATGTCCTCAACTCAAGTATTATTCCCATTAGGTAGTGCCTCCACATCTTCAAGGCATGCACTATGGCTTCCAATTACACATCATGAGTAGCATAGTGCCTTTCATTCTCTTTTAATTTCCTTGATTCATAGCACAACACATGCCCATTCTGACTAAGGAGTCCATTGAGCCCTTCCTTACATGCATCATTGCACACAACAAATTCTTCATTAAGATAAAAAATTCTCAAAATTGGCACACTTGTCAACAAAATGCCCAAGTGTTGGAAACCCCTTTTACAATCAAAATTCCACTCAAATCTCACACCTTTATTTTTCAAGGATGTGATTCGGTGTGCAATATTTGAGAAGCCTTCAATAAACCTTTTGTATTACCCTGCAAGTCCCATGAAATATCTCACCTATGAGACATTCCTTGGTATTGTCCATCCTTCAATGCCTTTTATATTCTCTCGTCCATTGTTATCCATTCCTCTAAAATGATGTGACCAAAGTAATGAATCTTTCTCTGGTAGAATGAGCACTTTCTTAACTTTGCATACAATTGATGTTCTCTCAATACTTCCAACACCATCCTCAATTGTTTCTCATGTTCTTATTCAAACTTAGACTAAATAAGTATGTCATCCAAAAATACAATGACAAACTCATATAATTATTCTATGAAAATACCATTCATTAAACACATGAAGATAGTTGGTGCATTTGACATCCAAAATGGCACTACTATAAACTCATAATCGTCATACGTTTTTTTAAAGGTTGTCTTGTTGATGTCTTCCTCTTTGAGTCATACCTAATGACAGTCTAGTCTGAGGTCAGTCTTAGATAATATGTTTTCATCTTTCAACTAGTCAAAGAGATCATCTATCCTTGTCAAAGGATACTTGTACTTCACTGTTACCTTATTCAGCTTCTTGAAGTCAATGTAAAGTCTCGACGTTCCATCCTTTTTCTTCACAAATAATACTTTGGCACCCCAAGGTGACACACTTGGTCATATATACCCCTTCAGAAGATCTTCAAGTTGCAAATGCAATTCTTTCAGTTCTGGTGTACTCATCCTATAAAGATTCTTGGATATTGGGGCTACACCAAGAGTTAAGATTATAGAGAAATCAATATCTCTTTTGGGTGGCAACCCTAATATTTATCTAAATACATCTTTAACTCCCTTAGAACTATACAATCTTCAATATTTGATACTTTATCCTTGGGTGACTCCTCCATCTCGCTGCAAATAGCTTCCATCCTTTCTTGAAGCTTTTCTTCATCCACAAGGCTAAAACTTCCTTGATAGTTACTACCCTGAGAATACCTTGAACTATCCTAAAGTCCCCTTTCTCATCCAAGAAAGTAAATTCTTTATTGTAATAGTCTAATACAACATTATTCATGTCCAACCAATCCATACCAATTAGGAAATGATATGATCCTAAAGTTATAACATTCAAATTTTCTTTTGTGATCAGTCCATTCATGTCCATTGGACATGCCTTAACCATCACATTAATTTTCATTTTTTCTCATGTAGCTAGTTGTACCAACCAAGGTTTCCCAAGCTTGCATTTTGGCAATTGAAATCTCTCCACCATATTAGGATCTATATAACTATTAGTATCTCTCAAATCAATTAAAATAGAAATGGGTTGGTTGTTGATCTTACCTTCCACTTCAATCATATGTGATTGAAACTCAACTTGATTGTTATTCGGTGTTGCATAGATCCTAGGTACAGTTCTACCCATGCCCTCCAATGTATCAACTTGTTGTACATTGTGAACATTCCTCACTTTTTCACCTCTATGAGGAAAATATTTGTACATATGATCTCCCTCACAACCTGAACACTTCATTGGTTCTTTCTGTTGGGCATTTGTTATATTCTTTGCATATGTGTGTGCGGGCGTGTCAGATTCGACAACTGCGTTTGACGATCCCAACTTCCTTTGCTCTTTTTTTCGTGTGCATCGGGAGATTTCTAAGGGGGTCCCAAGGGGGTCTAGGCATCGCCCCACTGGTTATGCACATCATTCAGGGCAGCGCCCCAAAATTCTTTTTGGGCGTTTTTTTTTCTATTTTTAGCGGTTTTCTAAATTAATCTTGGATTAAGGGATTAGGGTTTTGGTAACTATGGAATACCTAAAACAATGTATATATTGCATTGTGAATGGTGAAATTAATACAATGAAGAGTTGATGGTTTTCTCCCGGTTAAGTGTTTTCGGTGTAAATCTCTGTGTACTATCTATATGAGCCATTGATTAATTTATGTTTTTCTAAAGAATCTATATGCATTTCTTTAATTCACAGGTTTAAAACTTACATGTGGTATTAGAGCTCATTTTTGGCTTCAGAAGGATGCCTTTGTTCCTGAGGGTTTGGCTCGGTCTTGATAGATCAATTTTATCTTGGGTCTCTGATAAACCTAGGTTTAGTGGGATCTTTTGCAGTGGAGATTCGAGTGTAGAAATAGGAATAGTGATCTCTTCTAGAATCGAGATAGAAAAGTTCAACAGTAAAAAGTTTGAGCTATGGATGCTCAATATGGAGGGCCTTCTTGTAGACAAAGAACAATGAATTGTTGTGGATCCTGGTACATAGCCTACTGGTATGCAGCCTACTTGCACATAGTCGACTGGTACACAACCTACTAGTACACAAACTACTAGTACACCACCTACTGGTATGTCGAAGGAAGATTGGGAGAAATTGGATAGAAGAGAAAGGATTACTATTCGACTCTGCCTGGCAGATTCGATGTTTTTGAATGTCTCAGGAGAATCTACATCCAAGGAACTATGGGATAAGTTAGGGAATCTGTATCAATCAAAGTCGATGGTAAACAAGTTGTTTCTTCGAAAGAATTTGTATCATCTTAGGATGGAAGATGGATATTCTGTAACATAACATCTAAATGCCTTTAATACTCTGGTAAGTCAAATTGTCTATGTTAATATTATGATTGCAGAAGAAGATAAGTGTATTTCTTTGTTATGTTCTTTTCTGGACTCTTGGGATAATTTGGTTGTAGAAATTGGTAGTACCACTCAATCTACATTGAAGTATGAGGATGTAGTTGCATCATTGTTATCTGAAGAGATGAGACGAAAAAGCATGGATGTTCATAACACAGATGATTTATTTGTAAGAGGTCATACCCAAGACATGAATCCTGGTAAGTCTTTCGGGGGGGAGATATAAATCTACAGGTAGATATAAGTCTCTAGGAAAATATTTGAGGAAATGTTGGAAGGGTGGTAAAAATAGGGCATTATAAGAAAGATTGCAAGTCTAAGAAGGTTGATAAACCAAAGGGATATGATAGTACCTCTTCCACAGAGACATGATAGTACCTGGCATCTATAGGTACACATGCAGACCATGATGTATGGTTGATCGACTCAGGTGCATCATACCATATGACTCCTCACAGGGAGTGGTTTTGTGAATATAAAAAATACTATGGTGGTGATGTATTCCTAGGAGATGACTCGACAACCAAAATCATGGGACGTTGAAGAGTTAAGTTGCTGCTAAATTAGGGAAGGATTAGAACTCTTCTCGGGGTTCTGCACATTCCAAAACTAGCTAGGAGCCTAATATTTGTAAGCAATTTAGATGATGCATGAGTGGATACTGTATTGGGAAAGGGAACTTGAAAGATGGTACGAGGATCAATGGTGTTGATGAGGGGACTTCAGTGTGGAAATTTGTACAAATTGTTGGGAAGCACTTATACTAATGGGTGTAACAGTTATTTTGTCCATGAGAAGAAAAAAACTGAAGACAAGACCAATATTGTCCCTAGAAAGAAGACCATGCTATGGCATCAAAGACTAGGGCATATTGGAGAAAAGGGCCTTCGAGCACTACACGGTAAAGGTATGGTTGAAGGTATGTCTAATTTCACTCTGTATTTTGATTTCTATGAACATTGCATATATGGAAAACATAATCGAGTAAGATTCCCATCTAGTGCTACAAGAGAAAAGGGGATCTTAGAGTTGATACACAGTGATTTGTTTGGACCTGTACATGTTCCATCACTAGGTAAATCTATGTATTATGTTTCATTCATAGATTATTTCTCAAGGAACACATGGATTTATTTTCTTAGAAAGAAATATGAGGTATTTGATAAATTTAAAGAGTTTAAGGCTCTGGTAGAAAATCAGATAGAGAAGAAAATAAAGGTATTGAGGACAAACAATGGTGGAGAATTCCGCGGAAATGAATTTGAAGAATTTTGTAAGAAGTGTGGTATAGAATGACAGAAGACTACTCCATACACACCTCAACAAAATGGAGTTGCAGAAAGGATGAATGGGACACTAATGGAAAAATCAAGGAGCATGCTTAGTGGTGTCGAGCTAGGGAAGGAATTCTGGGCAGAGGCAGTGGGTATAGCATGTTACCTAGTCAATCAATCACCCTCATCAGCGCTGGATGATAAAAATCCACATGAGGTATGGACTGGAAAGAAACCCTCTCTTGAACATCTTAGAGTGTTTGGTTGTGATGCTTATGTGCATGTTCCAAAGGAAAATAGGATTAAGCTAGATAAAATGATGAAAAGTGTATCTTTATTGGTTATAAAGATGGTCTGAAAGGTTACAAGAATTGGAACCCAGAAACTAAGAAGATTGTTTATAGTCAAGATGTTGTGTTTAGAGAGGTAAAAGATGTTTCCAAATAGGAATTCCTACCAAGGCAAGAAGAACCCAAGAAAATAGAGTTTGAGTTGGATGATGCAAAATCTGAATCATCTTAAGAAGATGAAGCAGAAGAAGAACCTCATACCCCAGTATTGAGGAGATCAGTGGGGGAAAGAAGGAAACCAGAAAGGTACAGTACACCTAATTTTCTTTCTAATTTTGCTTTATCTATTACTGATGATGATCCCAGAACTGTCAGGGAAGCAGTGAATTCAGAGGACAGTAAACTATGGAAGAAGGCCATGGTTGAAGAAATGGATGCCTTGGATAAGAATGCGACATGGGATAAAGTTGAGTTGCCAGCTGGAAGAGAATTTGTTGGTAGAAAATGGTTGTTTAAGAAGAAGTTTAATGCAAAAGGAAAAGTGGAGAAATACAAAGCTCAGTTAGTAGAAAAAGGTTATTACCAGGTAGAGGCAATTGACTTTGGTGAGATTTTTTCTCTTGTTGCCAAGTTAACTTCTATTAGATTTCTTTTATCTATTGTTGATGCTTTTGATATTGAAGTGGAATAGATGGATGTGAAGACAACATTCCTACATGGGGATATGGAAGAAGAAATCTACATGAAGCAGCCAGAAGAATTTGTAGTGAAGGGAAAGAAAGAGTTGGTATGTAAGATAAAGAAGTCACTATATGGTCTAGAGCAATCACCTAGGGTGTGGTACCAAAAGTTTGACACATACATCCTTGGATTGGGATTTGTGAGAAGCAGGGCTGATCACTGTGTATATTCCAAGTAGGTTGGTAATCAATTCATTTATGTAGTGTTGTATGTTGATGACATGTTGTTGATAGGAAATAACATGGATGTTATCAAGGAGGTGAAATCACAACTATCCTCCAAATTTGACATGAAGGATCTCGATTCTGCTAACTTCATTCTGGGAATGGAGATTAAAAGAGATTGTGCAAACAAGAAACTATGGTTTAATCAGAGAAAATATGTTGAGACGATACTGCATAGGTTTAATATGCATGTAAGTAAACCAGTCAAGGTTCCTATTCCTATAGGTGTAAAGTTATCTGTAGATCAATGTCCCAAGACACATGAAGAAGAAGAGGACATGTCCCATTTTCTGTATGCCAGTGTAGTTAGCATTTTGATGTATGCAATGGTATGTACTATACTGAACATTGCACATGCAGTGGGAGTTTTGAGCAAGTATATGTCAAAACCAGGGAAGGAGCATTGGATAGCAGTAAAGAGGGTCTTTAGGTATTTGCGTGGCACTACCAATTATGGATTTTGCTACCAAGGAAGACCAAGATCGGACAAAGTGGTGGACATACATGGATTTTTTTATGCAAACTAGGCTGGAGATCTGGATCACAAAAGATCTACAAGTGGGTATGTGTTTAACCTATTTGGAGGAGCAATCAGTTGGATGAGAAAAATACAGGTTGTAGTGGCACTCTCAACTACAGAAGCTGAATACATAGCAACCACTCATGGAAGCAAGGAGGCAGTGTGGTTACATAGATTGTGTTCAGGTATTGGGTTGGTACAACAAGTAGTGAGATTAGATTGTGACAGTCAGAGTGAAATATTTCTGGCAAAGAACCTATCTTGTCATTTGAAGACAAAGCATATTGATGTTCAATATAAATTTGTGAGAGACATGGTTGAAGAAAAGAAGGTGTTGCTGGAAAAGGTTGAAACTTTGAAGAATGTTGCAGACTCATTAACAAAGTTTGTGAGCACAGAAAAGTTCTCCTGGTGTAGAGTAAAAATGGGCATTGTATCCTTGGATTGTTGACTATAAAATCATGTGGACCCCAGGATGCAAAGAAAACAACAAGTGGGAGAATGTTGGGTATGTGTTATACTCTTTGCATGTGTGTGTGTGGGTGTGTCAGATTCGACAACCGTGTCTAACGATCCCAACTCCCTTCTCTCTTTGTTTCATGTGCATTGGGTGCTTTTTAGGGGGTCCCAGGGGGGAAGGTATGCCCCCCCTAGTTACGTGCAATGTTCGGCTTCGAGGAAGCACCCCAAAATTTATTTTTGGGCGGTTTTTGCTATTTTTAGTGGGATTTTCTATTTTTAGCAGTTTTCTAAATTACTCCCAGAGTAAGGGATTAGGGTTTTGGTAGCTACAAAATACCTAAAACATTGTATATATTTTATGGTGAATGGTGAAATTAATACAATGAAGAGTTTATGGTTTTCTCTCGGTTAAGGGTTTCCAGTGTAAATCTCTGTGTACTATGTGTATGAGCCATTGATTATTTTATGTTTTGCTTAAGAATATATGTGCATTGCTTTACTTCATAGGTTTAAAACTTATAGTTTACTTGGTATTTTCCCCATTTCCTCTGTCATTCTGGGCTTCTTGGGAGTTGGTTATCCTTGAAAATTATTTCTGAAGAATGGTGGCTTGGTCCCCTTCTTCCTTTGCTCCATCTTTCCTTTCTTATTTTCTTGCCAAGCCTTTTGGTAAGTGGGTATTCCTCTATGTTTATCATAGATACACTTGGATTTCCTTATATTTTCCTCCAATGTATTGGGATCATCATATTATATCTTATCACTGATAAATGATGGCAACCCACTCTAGTACCTATAAATATTAACATGTCCATCCTTGATGAAATAAAAATCCTTCAGAAGCTCTAAAAATTGTCTCTCATACTCATCTATGGTCATACTTCCAAGATTGAGTTCAACTAAATCCCTCATTTTCCTATCATAGTAACCTTTGGTTAAGTATTTATTTTGAAAATACCTCTTGACCTCCATCAAAGTAAAGTTTCCTTAATCAATGTGTTGCACTTGCAAAAACTGGTCCCACCACATTAATGCTTTTCCCTTGAGTTGGTAGATGGAAATTCTCCCTTATTCCTATGAAGAGTAATTATGTAATTGAAAGTACTTTCTCATTCCTGGTAGTCAGGTGTCTGCATCCTCATCCTTCTTGTGATCACCATCAAAAGTAGGAGGCTTAATATTATTCATTTCTCCTTGTATATCATCCACCCTAAACCTCCTCTTATGCTTCCTGACAGGATATGGGCTTGAACTACTGCATTCTCTCCCAGTTGAATGTCTTAAAGAGTGATGGTAATTCCTGTAAACACTTCTTGGTTTACTTCTCTCATCATGAGACCTATGTCTCCTTGATTTTCTTGGCTCAATCACCTTATACATGTTTTTCTAAATTATGTCCAAGCTCTGTAGAAACTCGATGTTGAATCCATCTTGTTCCTCCTAGAATTTCATAAGCCTATCATTATCAACTTTATAACTTTGGATGTCCTTTTGGAAAAAAAATATTGTCTTCACCAAATTCATGCTTTCTTCCTTTCCTTCTCCATGTCCATTTGGATATGTACCCTCATCACTTATATTTCCATACATCCTTCTGAACTCATCTTCATGGTTGTAGTTTCTTTGTGCATCTTCCATGCTTTTGATCTATGTGTTGGTCCTGTATTTATCAAGTTTATGTTAACTCTGCAAAATGTGCAGGAAACAAGATTTGTTAGACTAAATAATTTATGAAAACCATAAATACCATGCACATTATGTTCCATAAGCATATCGGAATCCTTTCTTCTAATTCTTGGTTTTGGTAGCTACAAAATACCTAAAACATGCATACCTTTGTAGCATCTACAAACATCCCCATGTATAAGGCATACACAACCCACAAGTCTATAACCAACATATTTTTATCCTTTTTTGCAGCAACACAAATTGGATCATCCTGTTATATAGAAAAACATGTATTAAGGTATAGATTTGACATAACCCATACATGTACTTTCATTAATGTTTTATCTAAAGCGGGTTATAGGTTCTTATAATTTGTACCATAGGTTACCTAAACATGGTTTATATTATGGATAGTTTGATAATTTTTTATTAATATTAAGTGTTATAGATAATGAAAGAAGGACTCATTGTTGCAATTATATCCTAGATTTAAATTTCATCGTCCTATATCCCATTGACTACAATGACAAATCTTTTCTCAACTTTCCAAGAGAACGATCTCTTGAAAGAGGTTGTAGCAGTTTGTTGTTCGTAAGTAGCATGCCCGATTCTCAAGTAGAGAACATGTCTACCCTTATCTAACTTATCAAGAGTCAAAAAAGGAAATAAATTCCTAACAAATAATATTGTGTTTCCACAACATATCTCCGCTACCCAACATTTGATGAGGCAAAAATGACTTATATTTGTTGGGTATGTGTTATATTATTTGCAATTTTTCTAGTGAAGAACCAAGCTTATCATTCAAAGACAAAACATATTGTTGTTTAATATCACTTTGTGAGAGACATGGTTGAAGAAAAGAAGGTGTTTTTGATGAATGTGGACACTTTGAAGAATGTTGTAGATTCATGAACAAAATATGTGAGCACTATGAAGTTCTCTTGGTGTAGAGGATCTATGGGCATTGTTGCCCTAGATTGTTGACTATGTAACTTTGTAAACCCCTGTATGCAAAAAAAACAACAAGTGGGAGAATGTTGGGTTTAGGGACAACGCCCCCCCAAAAAAAAAATTGGTTGTTTTTTGTGTCCATTTTTTGCGGTTTTTTAGCACATGGTTTTTATAGATGGTTTTCTATTTCCGGTTAAAGAATTAGGTTTGTTGACTAATCTGGGTTATTGGATTAGGTTTTTGATGCTATGGGATATTATATGTATATTGTATTGTAAATAATGTAGTTGGTGAATGAATATAGAAAATGTTGGTTTTCCCGATTTGGGTTTCCAGGGGAAAAATATCTATGTAATGTGTGTATTTTTCATTGTATATTTTATGTTCTTTTATTGAAAATATGTTTGTAGTAAATAATTGTACAAGGTTAAAATATACATTTGGTATAAGAGAAATTATTGGATTCAAGGGGATGCTTTTGTTGTTAGTCTCAGGACTGTGATAATCCTTGTTACATTGAGAGACATGTGGTATTGATTCTTCAAGTGAAAAGAAATGGTGAGCAGTTCAAAAATAGATATCAATAAACTTAATGGGAAAAGTTTTGAGTTGTGGAAGCTCAAGATGGAAGATTTGTTGGTAGATAGAGATCAGTGGATCGTGGTGGATCCAAGTACTACACCTACAAGAACGCCAATAGATGACAAGAAAACATTGGATCGGAAGGTGAAGAGCATAATCAGATTGTGTCTCTTAGATTCAATATTACTGAATATGTTAGGGGAAGCTACATCCAAGGAGTTATGGGGATAATTTGGGGAACTTGTATCATTCTAATTCCCTGGTAAATAAATTTTTCATGTGGTAGAGGTTGGATAACCTGAGGATGAGAGATGGAGACTTGGTGACAGAGCATCTGAATGCCTTCAATACTGTAGCAAGTCAGTTATTATCTGTTGAGATTAATTTTTTTTATGAAGATAAGTGTATCATTTTATTATGATCTTTACCAGACTCGTGGGATAGTCTGGTTGTGGCCATAGGTAGTAATACAACTACCTTGATTTTTTATTATGTAGTCTCACCCTTATTGTTAGAGTAGATGAGACAAAAGAAAATGGAAGGACGGAGAATAGATGCACTATTTGCAAGAGGATGCTCCTAGGAAATAAATATATCTAAGTCCTCAAGTGAGAGATCTAAATATAAGTATATATCTAAATCTCTCAGAATTTTTTTAAAAGTATGTTGGATATGTCGAAAATATGGGCACTTCAAGAAGTAATGTAGATTTGTTGAGAGAGTGAAGGGATCTGAAGGTACTCCCTCTACAGTATAAAATAACTCCAAGGAAGAAGGAGGGGATGTGTACTTGGATTCTTCAAGAATATATGCAAATAATGAGGCATGGATGGTTGACTCAATTGCATCCTTTCATATGACTCCCCATAGGGAGTGGTTATGTGAATATGAAAGATATGATGGAGGTAATTTTTTCTTAGGTGATGACTCAACAGCCAAGATCGTAGGACGAGGAAGAATCAAGTTGAGGCTCATCAATGGAAGGATTATAACACTTCCTGGTGTTCTACACATCCCAGGATTGGCCATAAATTTGATTTTTGTAAGCAAAATGGACGATGCAGGGGTAAGAACAATATTTGAAAAACAAACCTGTCAGATGGTTCGAGGCGAAATAGTGTTTCTACTCAAGGAATACTTCGATATATTTCCTCAGGAAGAAATATGAAGTATTTGATAGGTTTAAAGAGTTTAAGGATCTCGTTGAGAATCAAACAGAGAAAATAATTAAGGTGTTAAGGATGGATAATGGTGGAGAGTTCTGTGAGAATGAATTTGAAGAATTATTTAAGAAATGTGGTATAGAAAGGTAGAATACTACTCCTTATACACCTCATCTAAATGGATTTGCAGAAAGGATGAACAAGATGTTGATGGAAAAATCAAGGCGCATGCTCAATGGTGTCGAGTTAGGGAAAGAATTATGGGTAGAGGCGGTGGGTATTGCATGTTACCTGGACAATAGATCACCCTCATTGTCACTGGATTATAAGACTCCACACGAGGTATGGATTGGTAAGAAACCCTCTCTCACACATCTCAAGGTGTTTAGTTGCAAGGCCTCTGTTCATTTTCCAAAGGAAAACACGAGTAAGATAGATAAGAAGTATGGAAAATGTATCTTTATTGGGTATAAAGATGGTCTCAAAGGTTATAAGATTTGGAACCCAAAAACTAAGAAGGTTGTGTATATCCAAGATGTGGTATTTAGAGAAATGAAATATATTTTCAAACATGAAGTCCTAGCAAGTAAGGAAGAACTAGATAAGAAAGAGTTTGAGTTAAAGGATGATGAATCAAACTCTCCAGAAGAACAGGAATCATAAGAAGAAGATCCTCATACTCTAGTATTGAGGAGATTGGTTCGAGAAAAAAGGCTATTGGAAAGGTATAATCCACCTAATTTTCATTCAATTTTTTCTTTGTCTATTACTAATGATGATCCTAGAACTATTAGGGAGGCAGTGGATTCATAGGATGGAAAACTTTGGAAAAAGACCATGGTTGAAGAAATGGAAGCCTTGGATAAGAATGAGGCTTGATATCTAGTGGAGTTTCCAATTGGAATAAATCCCATTAGAAGAAAATGGGTATTTAAAAAGAATCTGAATGCATAAGGAAAAGTGGAGAAACACAAATCTCTATTAGTAGAAAAGGGTTATTCCTAGGTTGAGGGAATTGATTTTAGTGAGATTTTTTCTCCTGGTGCCAATTTAAGATCTATTATATTTATGTTATTTGTTGTTGCGTTTGATTTTGAAGTAGAACATATGGATGTGAAGAAAACATTCCTACATGGGGATCTAGAACAAGAAATATAAATGAAGCAACTACAAGGATTTGTTGTGAAGGGAAAGAAGTAGCATGTATGAAAGCTGAAAAAGTATCTCTATGGTTTATAACAATCACCAAGGATGTGGTATCAAACATTAGATACTTGTATGTTGGGACTTGGCTTCACAATGTTGGAGTTACTTCACACACACCTAGGATTTATTTCTCCTAAGTTTTTTTCTTGTTTATTGGCCATAATTATTCATTATCTAGTCTCCTATATTTTAGGGGAGAATATTTCACCTGGAGAATATTCTCTTTCAGTTGACACTTCAGTTTGACTAGTTGAGTTTAGTTTAGATATTGCATTGGTTTTGTCACCATGCAACATTGGGATCATCACCATGCTAATGTGCACTTGCCTTGGGATCATCACCAGACTGGCGCATTATCCTTTATTTCTTGATATACTCCTCACTACTCTTTGTTCAGTCAGTTAACTGAAGACTAGTTGACTAGTTAACTCAACTAGGTGGAAGTTCACTCCCGTAACTGCTTGAGAGACTAAACTAGGTGGAAATTCACTCCCAACTACTGGTGTGTGTCCATATCACTATATACCACCACTATGGTGCATTAGTTCTCCTCCAGTGCACATTCATTGAGTTATACAAAGTATATCATGTGTAAATTATTCATTATTATTAACAGTTAATGAGAATTCATCTTCTTTCTCAATTTATATCTACAAATGTGTGTAGTATTTTCTAGCTAGATCTATTCTATGCAGGCTCAACACATTTACATGGTATCAGAGCTGATAGACTGCTAAGAAAAAGCTACACCAATTTTTTTTTCCGTTAAAAAAGAATAAAGACAATGGAAAGATGGATTTCCAAAAAGAATTCATTCTTACACATTACAACTACTTTGCATGGAAGGAGAGAATAATGATTCATCTTTGAACCATAGGATTTTATAATTTAACCTTGAATATAGATGCAGAACTGACATCAGCCATATAAAAATATAAGTACTTAAATCAGATGGATGAAGCACTCAGAACGATTTGCAGTCTTATTTCTCTCGATCTCCTTTTTTACATATCTTCCTGTAAGACTCCCAATGAAGCCTGGACCACCTTGGAATGGATCTTTGGAAAATAGGATGAGATGAGGGGACACATGCTGGAGGTGGAATTTCTCACATTGTATCCAAAAATCTTTGACAATATCCAAGATTTCTTTACAAAATTCAAGGATTTATTGTCGCAACTCAAAGCTTGCGGGGTTGATAAATCTAAGGAGGAGAAACAAATGGTTCTCACCATTCTATCCAAAATTGGTCCTAAATTCTTTGTGTTCATGTCCACATTCCATTCAGTCAAATTCTTCTTTGGAGCCACCTAGAAGATTCCTTCTCTTGAGGAATTTATCGAATCCCTAACACAAGAGCAAACCAAGCTCATCAACATGGGAAAAATCAAAGGCCCAAAGGCACATGCACTTATTGTGAAATATGGCAGCCATAAATATCAGAACTATAAATATAAATACAAAAGGAAAGCTCAAGAACATCCTAAGAAGGAAGGGTACACAAAACCCTTCACCGATGCCTCCGGATCCAAAGGGGAAAAAGGAAGAAAAGGGGAGAAATGCACGTATTGTCACAAATGATTCCATCCAGAATCTGCATGCATGCAAAAAAAAAAAGATCTAATGTCTCAAATACTTCAGAAAAACAAACTTGTAGATCACATCCTCGAGGGTGCCAAGAAGAAGAAGCCAGAAAATCTGAATCCCAAGAAAGGCAATTCTATCCATGCCTTGATTTTAATCAACTCCTCTCTCGATGCTTGGATCATAGATTCAAGAGAATCACATCACATGGCTGCCTCAAAAGAAGTATATTATTAATTGGATGCATGAAAAGGTCCTCCTATTTTTATGGGGGACAACTCTTCTGTCGAAGTCACCTGAAAAGGAACGATTGAACTCACCTACAAAAGATTTGAGAATGTGTTGCATGTTCCCAAACTTTCTATCAACCTTCTCTCTGTGTATCAGATGAAAAATTTCGGCACTATAAATAAGTTCATATTCACATCAAATTATATGGACATCTACGACATGAAAACCAACTCTAGGGTTGCTACCGGTGAGGTAAATCATCAGTCTAGATTGTATACTTTTTTTGAATTCATTGAACCTGATTCTTCTTTACTACTTACTCATGTTGTTGAAAGTAGTAGAATATGGCACGGAAGGTTTGGACATTTGAATTGTAGATACATGAAACAAATTATCAAGCAAATATTATTTTGTGGTCTACCAAACATCCATTTCTCCAAGGGAGTATGTGAAGGATGTGTTCTCGAAAAACACCATCAAGAGAAATTCAACAAAGGAAAGTCTCAAACATCTTTTGCACCTTTAGATATGATCTGCAATGACCTTATGGGTCCTTTTCCGCATCCATCCATCAACAAAGCTAGGTGTGTTCTCATTTTTGTTGATGATTTCTCATGTTTTACATGGATCTACTTTCTCGGGCAAAAATCAGAGGTATTTTAACACCTCAAAGATTTCAAAGCTCTGGTTGAGACATAGTCTAGAAAGAAGATCAAAGTCCTTTGAAATATAATGAGGGAGAGTATGTAAATCATGATATCCATGATATTTTCCATGAGGTATGGATTCATTTGCAACATACATTTCCCGATACTCCATAGAAAAATAGAGTTGTTCAGCGAAAAAACTTATCTCTAAATGAGATGGTATCTTGCATGTTGCATGCAAAGTCACTACYACAGAGACTATGGGCCGAAGAACTTAATTGTGCAACATAAATCCAAAAAATATATCCCCATAGATCTGTCAAGGATAAGACCCCCTACGATGCTTGGAGCAGCCTCAAACCAGAAGTGACCCACTTTCTCATTTTTGATTCACGTGCATGGGCCCAGATTCCCTCTGAAAAGAGGAAGGCACTTGATCCACAGAGCACTGAGTGTATTTTTGTTGGATACCTTGATGTTGTGAAGGGATATAGGCTTATTGATATTTCCTCAGACCAGATCATCATTGAGTGTAGTGTCCAATTCGAGGAACGTGTCTCGCATGTACCTCAGCAGCCGCATGCAGACACCTTCATTCTTCCACCTGTCTAAGATTATGAGAATACACATGTCGACTCTTATTCAAACGATATCTCTGATTCATAGGACTTGGATGATTCAGATTCAGAGTCATTATAGTCAAATGGAGAGTTAGAGCATATAGATGCAGTTGCAGAGCCAGAGAAGAGGCCCAAGTGGGCACAAACTACTCTCCAGGATGAAGGGGATCTTGTTGGTGATCCATCTGATACTAGGAGGACTCGATCTGATTTAAAGGAACCTCATATTTCACTCATTTCTACTGAACCATTGCCCTCCAGGCATATTTTCTTAGTTTAGTCTTCATATCCATAGTCTTATGGCAAGGCTGTTGTAAATCCCTTTTGGGAATCTGCCATGCAGGATGAGTACAACTCCCTCCTCGAGAGCCAAACTTGGGATCTGGTTCCCCTTCCTTCTGGGAGGAATCTTGTCAAATTCATATGGGTCTACAGGACCAAGAGTGCAACAGATGGACAGATTAGCAAATACAAGGCCAATCTTGTTGCCAAAGGCTTTCAGTAGGTGCATGGTATTGACTATGATGAGACCCTCTCTCCAATAGTAAATATGGATTCCATATGATTGGCACTTTCCATTGCGGCAATAAACGGATGGGAATTTCATCAGATGGACGTGAAGAATTCATTTCTTCATAGTGATTTCTCTAAGGAGATCTATATGGAGCAGCCCCAGGGATTTATGCAGGAGTCATCTTTGCTCTATCGGATGAAGAAGTCCATTTATGGCCTCAAGCAGGCTCTAATGGCATGGTATGCCAAGATGGACTCCTACCTGTTGTGACATAACTTTGTACGGTGTACATCAGACTCGAATTTCTATATGCTCAGGATGACTGATTCACTTCTACTTTTAGTTCTGTATGTTGATGATTTGTTGATCACCAGTTGCTCGAATTCAACGATTGTTGCAGTCAAGAGGATTCTACATGACAGGCTTTTGATGACGGACATGGGTCCTCTACACTTCTTCCTTGGAATCGAGATCAGTCAGGATGCAACAGGAATCAAACTATCTCTGGCCAAGTATGCACGAGATCTCATTGAGAGATTTCACATGACAGAATGCAAGTCTTCTCTGACTCCTTTCCTATCAAGAGTCAAACTTGAGGATGTCGGGGAGACTCCATTGGTTGACAACACATTGTACATACATCTTGTGGGGATCTTGTTGTATCTCACACACTCCAGACCAGACCTTTCTTATGCAGTTGGCGCAATTTCTAGGTTCATGCAAGAGCCCCATGAGCTACATTAGAAGGCTGCAAAGCATATCCTTCAATATGTGTAGGTCACCATCACCTTTGGGATTCATTATGCAGTAGACTCTACATTATATCTCATCGAGTTTACTGATTCTGAATAGGCTGGCGATATCACTGATCACAATTCCACATCTAGTTACTCACTTAGTCTTGGTTTCGGGCCTATCAATTGGTCAAGCAAGAAGCAAGCTTCCCTTTCTCTATATTTAGTTGAGGCAGAGTATAGAGGGGTATTTAACATAACCATTTAGGATATGTGGCTACAACATTTTCTCACTGAGTTGGGCATTCAGTTTCATTGGCAGATCGTCATCTGGTGTGACAACCAGAGCACTTTGAATTTCCGTAGAGATCCAGTTCAGAGGTAGCGGACGAATCACATAGAGATCCACATGCACTACATCTGGGACTTAGTACACAAGGGGATAATCTACCTATAGTTATATCCTTCTGTAGAATAGAGGGAAGACATCTTCACCAAGACCTTCACTGAGCAGAAGTTCCATTCTCTGCGAAGTCATCTTGGAGTGAAGGACACAGTTTCCTATAAACTATAGTTCTTCTTTTTACATACATTGTACCTTGATGGGGGGTTTTTCCCATGAGTTTTTCCTTCTTTCCTCACTTTATTTCAGTGTATCTTTTGTATTTGGGTATCTAACATGGCCTCATTGTCAGGACCCATTCTTTATTTTCACCATAGTGATGTTCAGGGGGGTGTTGAAGTTACTTCACACACACCTAGGAATTCTTTTTCCTAATGTTTTTCCTTGTTTATTAGTCATAATTAGTCATTAACCATTCTCCTATATTTTAGGGGAGAATATTCCACCTGGAGAATATTCTCTTTCAGTTAACACTTCAGTTTGACTAGTTGAGATGAGTTTAGATGTTGCATTGGTTTTGTCACCATGCAACATTAGGATCATCACCATGATAATGAGCACTTGCCTTGGGATCATCACCAGATTGGTGCATTACCTTTGATTCCTTGATATACTCCTCACTACTCTCTATTCATTCGGTTAATTGAAGACTAGTTGACTAGTTAACTCAGCTAGGCGGCAGTTCACTCCCGTAACTGCCAGAGAGACTAGACTAGGTGGTAGTTCACTCCCGTAACTGTTGGTGTGTGTCAAGATCACTCTATACCGCCACTATGGAACATTGGTTCTCCTCCAGTGCACATTCATTGAGTTATACAGAGTATATCATGTGTAAATTATTCATTATTCTTAACTGTTAATGATAATGCTTCTTCTTTCTCAATTTCTCTCTACAAATGTGTGTAGTATTTTCTAGCTAGATTTATTATGTGCAGGTTCAGCACATTTACACACAAGAAGAAAAGAGGATCACTATGTGTATTTCAAATTAATTGGTCATCATTTGATTTATTTGGTCTTGTATGTGGATGGCATGTTTCTTATAGGAAACAACAAGGAAATTATCTAGGATGTGAAAACCCAGTTGTCCTCTAAATTTGACATGAAGGATCTTGGTGCTGCAAATTTCATTTCGGGCATGGAAATTAAAAGAGATCAAGAAAATAGGAAATTTTGGTTAAATCAAAGAAAATATGTCGAGACCATATTGCAGAGGTTTAATATGCACGAATGTAAATCGATCAGAGTCCCTATTCTTGTAGGTGTAAAGTTGTCTGTGGATCAATGTCCCAAGACACAAGAAGAGGAGGAGTACATGTCTTGTGTTCCATATGCAAGTGTGTTTGGAAATATTATGTATGCAATGGTCTGTACTGGACAAAAAATTACACATGCAGTGGGAGTTTTGAGGAGGTATATGTCTAAACCAGGGAAGGAGCATTGGACAACAATAAAGAGAGTTTTCAAGTATTTGTGTGGAAATACTAGTTATGGATTGTGCTACCAAGGAAGACCAAGTTTGGAAAGAGTGTTATACATACATGGTTTTGTATATGTAGACTCGGCTGGATATCTAGATCATAGAATATATACAAGTGGGTATGTGTTTAACCCGTTTGGAGGAGAAATCAGTTGGATGAGAAAAAGACAATCTGTAGTGGCACTTTCAACTACATAAGTTGAATACATGGAAGCCACTCATGCAAGAAAGGATGCAGTATGATTACAAAGATTATGTTCAGGGATTTGTTTGGTACAAAAATCTATAAGGATAGATTGTGAAATTCAGAGTGCAATTTTTTTGGCGAAGAACCTAGCTTATCATTCAAATACAAAGAATATTGATGTTTAATATCACTTTGTGAGAAACATGGTTGAAGAAAAGAAGACATTGTTGATGAAGGTGGACACTTTGAATAATGTTGCAGATTCATTGAAAAAATATGTGAGCATTGAGAAGTTCTCTTGGTGTAGAGGATATATGGGCATTTCTACCTTGGATTGTTGACTATGTAACCGTGCAACCCCCACTAGAAAATGTCATTTTTTGACGGCTATTTCGACGCTCTTGCAACATTATGTCATAGATATTGCGATGAATCTTGAGTCTCTCAAACGTTGTATCATGGAACGTGGCAATTTTGACGAACTTGAATTAACGTCGCAAGAGCAATGACCATAGGGAACTTCTCACAATTGCGACAAAAAAAGAAATATCGTCGCCAATATGACAATATAGGAAAACTAAGTGAAACCAACTGTTCGTCGCAATTGCGATGACAATTTGTGTGGTCTATATAGCAAATTCGTTGCAGGATTTTTTATTGTCGTCGAAATTGCGACAACAAATTTTCTTGGTTTATATAGAAAATTTGTCGCAGGATTTTTTATTACCATCGAAATTGCAACAACAACTTTTCTTTGTTTATATAGCAAATTTGTCGCAGGATTTTTTATTATTGTCGAAATTGCGATGGCAACTTTTCTTGGTTTATATAGCAAATTTGTCACAGGATTTTTTATTACCGTTGCAATTGCGATGACAACATTTCTTGGTTTATATAGAAAATTCGTCGCAGGATTATTATTGTCGTCGAAATTGTGACGACAAATTTTATTGGTTTATATAGCAAATTCGTCGCAGGATTTCTATTGTGTGTCGAAATTGCGATGAAAAATATTTACTTAAAAAAAAAACTTAAAATTTATTTTTGGGTGAAATAAATAAAATTTTATTTTAGAGCAATCTTGTGGGAATTAATGCTAACTTGAAAGTTAGGATTAATCCATGTTAATCCATTATGGGATCAAATATGCACTTGAAAATTCTTTTAAGCTAATATATGGTAAGGGTGTGCCTCGGGAAGAGGCCAGATAAGGCCTCCAAATTAAAAATTTAGCCTAAAAACCAAAAGAGACTTGGAAATGTGCATGAAACTATTAAAATTTTTCTTAAGTTGTTTAGTTTTCGTGCCATAATAATACAACCATGAAAAATTGATTACTATAAGTCCCTGATGCCCAAAGGGTAGGGACTAATAAAATAAAACAAGCCTTGGAGAATACAAATGAAAATTGAGGGGATATTATAGCTATAGGTAAGCATGAATGTATGAGTTCATAAAAATAATGATGTTTCAAGGAACACAGTTCTAACACAATAGATTGTGTACATGATTTACTACAGAATTTTTTCATAATTGTAGGAGGGAATTGAACTCTATTTTTAGTATGTTCCTAAACATTAATAGAAAGCAATTTCATCCTAAACATTAATAGAAATAAATTTAATCCTTTATTGATTTTCTCATTTTTTGGTATTCAAAATCTATGGGAAAATTATATTGACACTAGGACCAACATTTGGTAAGCTAATTGTATGCTCTCAATATTGAAGGTATATATTCTTTTTATGTATATCTATGTGCATAAGTGTATTTATTAATAACATAATGTTTTACAAGACAATTCATGAATGCTACATTAACATGCATTTTCTATAAGATGCTAAAATATTCATGCTCAAGTACCAAAGGGAAATAAATGTAATGAATGTTCACTAAACTACTTCTCTCAACAAAGAACTATGATAATCCTCCAAAGAAACCATATTTCCATATGCATTCAATATGTTGATTAAGTCGATTCCATAAAATTGGTAGCAATTAGCATTAACATGGAGCTTTCCTATTTCTCATTGCATTGACTACACTTTATGGCATTAACTTGGTGGTAGCTTGGAATTAACCATAAGGTTTTTGGTTTCTTGTTTATCATTTCTTTGTTCAAGAGTTTATCATGTAATTACAATAATGATCTAAGGAAACCACCATTCTAGAATAAAAATCACAATTGACAAGTTATGTTAGCTATAAGTAACCATGAATGTATGTGTGCAAAATAATAATGATATCGTTGAGTGGAACATAGTTTTGGAACAACATATTTTGTACAATATTTGCTACACAAGGCTTTCATAATTTTAGGTGGAAATTGCATATTATCATTACCATATTAATAAATATCAATAGAAAACAATGACATATTATTTACCTGGTCCTCTAGTCAGCACCGTTGGAATGGATGTCAGCCTGTTCACCTGATCTTCAAGTCAAGGAGGATCAACTATGACATTCTCTGTCATTGAAACGTCCAAATTTATAAGTACAAAATTATTAAGTATATGATTAATATGTAGACATTTTACCGTCGTGGGCTTTAGTCCTAGGAACATCTTGGGGCTACACCTCACTAGGATGGGGTTTCTAAGGAGCACCATGATCTTCTAGCTGCGTTGCACTATCAACACTCTGTTGTCCAGTACTAATGGTTTCATTGATAGTGTTTCTCCCCTGATTAAAACAAAGTAAGACATTAAATTATGGACAATATCAAGCATTTACATATTTTATAAGTAACGAAAKGTTAATGTGAACTGATTTTTATTTACCTTATCCCACAAATTGGATCTTGGGGTCTGTCCCATGCTTTTCCTATGATCAACCACGAATTTCAGTTCCATGGTTTCAGTTCCGAAGTCATCGCCCTGCATTACATAAGGGTATGGTTTTTAATGTTTTTGGTTGCAATTACCTTAAAGTTGTAAGGTGATACAAATAATATTCTTAAGATGTTTGGGTACTTATGATTCATGACTGTAACCTCGAGTAGCCACCCCGGCCTAGCTTATGTTGGCCATGTTTTGAAATCCTTGCTTCGGTTGCCTTCTAAGTGTCAGGAAACCTATCATCAAAATATTCAAGTATGTTATATATAACCACACTTTTATTTAGATCTAAATAAAAATAAAGCTGGTATTGAATTCAAAAAATTATAATTTACCTTGGTGTACCAGTTATTTGTTCTCCTGATTTTTTCAAAATCTTTTCTTTTGCATCATCAATGATCGCCTTCCACTCCCTCTCCGGAATTGAGGGAGGACACTCATACCTAGGACTTTCTGCCAAGATTCGTCTATAAACATCTCACGTATATTTTAAATATTCACTCACTGCAGATGTGACCGCTTTTTTATTGAACATGTCTACTCCAAAGAGGCCTTCAAGATAATCCATAAGTTCCTTTTTGAGGTTGGAATTCTGGCAATTCCACCTCATGCATAAGGTTGCCCCAAAAATAGACAAGGTCTTTCTCTCTTAGTGCCTATAAAAAGGGTCTTTTCCTACACACAAAAAGATATGATCATTAATTTCAAATTAATAATCTAGATGATTTATGTATGAGGACAACATTAAATGAGTAAAATGTGAATTAAAACTACCTAGGAGTCTTGATTGTTTTAATGGAAGTCCATTATCGCCAACCAAAAATGTGCATGAAAGGTTCCCCATGCTTGTCACATGTCTAGCTCCAGGAAATGCAACCATCTCAACCACATCACTATGATCCTCATCTCTGCCACCATCTCTAGACTCTGATCGAGGTGTGGATGCCTGGCAGTGTGTGTCATGGCTCCAATCTAAATTAGGTTTGGAATATGGAGAAGTAAATACTGCTCTAGCAGTTGTATGACCTTCCGCATCAGGACTCTGTAGCATCTCCGTAGAACCACTACTACCAACACCGGGCTGAACAGGATCCAAAAATTCCTTTATAAAAAAGAAAAGGTTTTTTTGTGAGATAATGTAAAAGTTAAAGAACAAAGTATCATAATTGAACATATGAGTACATTAAAAAAACACACTTTAAATTATGGTTATTACCTTATATGTGTTAATTTGGGAGATAAGGAGCGTTATCTTTGCTTTGACGTTGGGAGTTTGTTCTGGACAATCTAACAAGCTAACAATTTCCTTGTTAGCTTTAATGATCTTTTTTTTTAATAAGACCATCAGCACATGAATAAAATCCCTCCTCATCGGCGGAATCATGATCCACATGGCCTACAGACTACATATAATTTCAGCAAAAACAATGTTATTTCAATAAAATTATACAAGCAAATAACAAAAACAATGTAAAATGAAAGTGGAAATTGATAATCTTTTACATGTTCTGTGGCTAGCCCTTTTCCAGAATCATCCTACCACATTATAATATAATTAGACCCCCAAATATTTAAAAAAATGTTAATGATAACAAAAAAACAATGTCAAAGATAATATTTACAACAATGTTAAAGATAATAAAAAAATATAAAGAAATAAGTAGAGGTTTCTTAAAGAGATGTTGCATAAGAACCTGCACACTATTAGTCAATGTTTCTATTAGATTCAAATGGTAATCCACTAATAACTCTTCCCTAGGAGCTATCTTTTTTATTGCGCACAGGAATACCCGATTCTCTTCACGTCCCTCATATATGCAATTCGATTGTTTGTTTGTTGTCCTGGGTCATGTGTTGTTTATAAACCCCGCAATATTGCTGGAAGATTTAGGCCTTCCATCAATATAGATAGTCGCTCCCTTATTTTTATCCTTGTTTATTAGTTGTATATAATTTGCAGCGAGTACATATCTCCACATACTTCGCATGTACTGGACCAGCTGCATCCAATCCTTATAATTGTAACACGGTCCGACATAGTCCATCAATTCAGTTATTGTATTGTATTTTACAATTATTCCATCCATGGAAAATAGCCCCAAGCCATGCAGGGAGGATGGTGTAATGTGATATGTCCTACTGTTGACAACGAAGTCAACATCTATAGGAGGTAGTTCCTTAGGTACCCATTGTTTCAACATATGTTTATACCTAAGTGGAACATCTATGTCTCCTATGCTCTCATCATCATAAGATCATGATCCTCCTTCGGAAAGAAAAAATTTCATGCGTCTACAAAATTATATTCTGACTTTTTCACCTTTGGTCCTTGTTTGCTTATCATATCTACTAGATGCAGTAACTGTTTCCTCACTCGACGAAGAAATATCTGACAGGTAACTGTTTGGTTGTACCTTCAGTTGCATGTGCACGTGTTGTTAGTTAGTATTCCATCTTCATATTCAGAGTTCTAAATAAAAATTTTATATTTTTAGTTTTGGATGCACAATTAGACTAGGGTGCACTTACCAATATTAGTGGTCAACCACCTAAATTAATGTGATATCCCTCTTGATTTTGGACATATTAATGTGATAACACTAAGGACATGATAAATTTAACATATGGATATAAGAAAAAAATAGTAGTAAGGTTGTTGTTTGTTGGATTTGTTCAAATTAGAATTATTATAAGAAATGTCCATTGAAGATGAGGGTCAATGCTATAGAGTAAGAAATCCAACCATCAATTGGTGTGTTGCAAATATTCGGTTCTTTAGTTGGCAATATTTCTAAGGCAAGCCAAGAGTAGAACTATACAAATATTACTTTTTTTCGATACAAGAGTAGAACTATACAAATATTAGTTTTGTTCAAGCCAAGATTAGAACTATACAAATACTAGTTTTGTTCAATCCAAGTTGAAGAATAAGTTAGTTATGACGTTAAGAATAATATAAGAATAGCATTCTCCATTGACCTTGTGTAAACCATTCCATTTGGTGGTTGTTTCACTAAGTGTAAAAATCAGTGTTGGAGAATTATAAGACGTAAGTTAGGTATGAGCTATTTGTTACCTCTTTATTACCTTTTATTTTAATTGTATCCATATTTTGTATTGATCAAATGAGTAACTAACCCAAAATTGATTCCATTAGACACAAACTCAATCCTAAGGCCAACTAAAGAGAAAAAACAACACACACTAATTAATCTAGAGTCAAGCATGCAAACAAACCTTCTCACAAAGAAGCGCTAGTTGGTGATGGAATCCAACATCGCAGAATCGATGCGTGAAGGGGATGAGTTTCAGTGGGTGGGAAAGTTACGTTGACAACCTGCTTAATGAACTAATGATCTGGTGCAAGTTACCTCACCAAGCAGTGGGAAACCCTCCAAGGAGTCTAAGTGAGTCTAGACAACGTCGATCCCAGAAACAACACCACCTTCCCTATGCTGTCACCTTGTGTAGGAAGTATAAAAGATTATGGCCTCTATGTTACCACCTACTATACCAAAGCAGAGGGGGGATAGTTGACAATCTACACCAAGACCCAAAAAGCAGGGTTGATTACTCTGAGGGCCCCAATGCGACCTCGTGTTTTACCCTTGTGTTAGAATGGCTTCCCAAAGTCAATGATATAGCAACTGGATTTCACTCCCTAACTCAAGGCTTTATGTTTGTTTAGCATCTTTGGAAAGTTATTCTCACAATCCTATTCCAAAGCTCTACACCTAAGCTAATATGGGTTTGAAGATCCCTAGAAAAGTTGCTAGATAAATTTTAATTAGCGTTTGATTTTAGGTTGTTGTTACTCAAAGGAGTGGTCGTGAAATGGATGGCATTTTGACTCGACTCTTTAAACCATGCGAGAGGAAAATGAAACACAAGAAATTCAACTTCGATGAAAACTAGCTATGGGAAGGAGCAAGAGGTTTCCAATTCTGTATTTTTTCTCATATGGAATCCTTACTAATCTCAAGCATATGCAAAGGATTCATGAAGATTGTAAATACATTGTGATAAAAAAAATTGTGCATGTAGGAAAGTGTTGAAGAATCAACATTCAATACTGAACACATTTCGTTGAAGAATACTTCATATAATGTAAATATTTTTCTGAATTGACATTGAAGGTTGATAGGATTAATGGCATAATTATGATTTGATTTAGTGTGTATATTTTGAAGGACTAATTGATGAAGAGAAAGAAAGACAACTATTTATGAGACCCCCTGCTTTGTCTGTCTTGGTCGTGTCTGGCTTGGCCGTGACCTTAAAATTAGATTATTATTATTATTATATATCTGACCCTTTTTCAAACATTTCAGAAAAGATGCAAATTTGTTGAATCCCGTCTTTTTGTATCATATATTGTCATATTGTAATGTTTAAGTATGGATAAAGAGACTTTCATAGCCAAAAGGCTTATTGGTGGAGTCCATGTGTATTCTTTGTAAGGATTACATACAGGTGAATATCGTCACAGAGGAAGTTGCTAGACAAGTGAAACTCACAGAGGGTTTTCACTTTACCACTCTATTGGTTTTCATTGTTGGTCAAAGGGGGTGGTAAATCCCCCCACCAAAGTATAATTATATCCAAAGCATGTGGTATGTTTATCCCTTTGAAAAAGTGGGGCCATCATGGCCATGTAAGTGAGTTGGACAATTCCACCTCAATTTTGAGAGTCTATATTAAGTAATAAACAAACTTTACTACTTTCATTATAACTAAAACCTCTTACAAATGGACATGGATCATTAACAAAAATACTAAAGGGAGGTAGTTGGCAAGGTACTAATTACCCCTTATTTTGTATAGAGGTACTACTAGTGAATTTCTTCACTACCCCTTGTGATTTTTATGAGCCTTGGATAGTTGGGGCACCTATTTGGTTTCATGGATTATGATGAGCTAGAGGGTTTTAAGACATGCTGATGGAACATATGATGTTTTATGGTTCCTCTTGAGAATTTGGCTTCATCCTAATTTTTGGGCATCTTTATAGTTCCCAAGGAAATTCAAATTTCATAAGGCATTATCATGTATCCCAAGGTAGTCCAAGGTTGGTCAAAATAGTTTAGAGTTGTTATTCATGTACCAACACTTATCATGCCATGTCATGTCCTAGATTTTTAATCACTCATTTTGAGGCTTGTGTMAAACGACTTCATGGGACATCCACCTTGGAGGTTGCATTGTGGAACTATTTGTCACATGTGGACTTATCTAATTCTCCCATGACTTGAGGAGAAAGTTGGAATGATTTGAGGAGGGTTGTTACACMTTCAACACCTCATCCATGACACTTTTGGAGCTGATTTGAAGGGTTCATCCACTCTTGAGGGGTCTTATTGATGATTTATGGAGATTTTTCACCTTGGAGATCTATGTGTCCACCTTGGAAGACACCTAAAAGAATTTACTTGCATAATTTGAGGAGTTTGTTGAGGATATACCCCTTTGGAGGCCTCTGGATGCTAGAAATTACACCTTGGATTCACCTTCTTCCTTCATTAAGGGAGACATTACACTCTCTTAGGGCCTTTTTCACTTGGATCTTTGTACATGTGGTTTGACCACCTCATTTTTATTGTATTTTTTGACTAGGTAGTTGGAGTAAGTAATATTTTATCCCTCCCTAGGCTAGATATAAGGATCTCACATGATACATTGCTATAGGCTATATATAAGGATCTCACCTGAGAAATTGCTATTTTATTGTAAATGAATTTGAGCAACACTCTACATGAATATTTTTCCTTCCTCCTTATCACTCATGGTTGGATTTTTGGAGCATTCACTCCTTAGATCTTAATTGACATATCTTTCTTGGAGAATATGGTTGTGTAAAGGTTTCTTTATTTGTAGACAATTATTGTCAATTCTTGAATCTTCTCTATGGTGGTTATTGTTTGGTGCATAAAGATAAATGGTGAAATGCTCAAGTCTTCTACGAACTAATTACTAGATCAATCAATTGAAGGGATTTTTCTACCATTGGAGGGAACATGTTCTAGGGTAATTCATCTCCTTCTTCCTTTGTTGGTTTGGTAAGTGCCTTTCTTTATCTATCCATATTGGAACCATAGAAAGAAGTATTAAGTAAGAATATAAATCCATAGTTGATCTTGTTGGTGAAGGTTGTTCCCATGATGATCCCTTCTTGTTGGGCCTTCATCTCCATTGTTAATCTTGATTAGATGAGGGATTACTCTTCCTTTTTGGTTCTAATCTCTTATCCCTAATCCTTGAACAAAATAGAACAATTGTGAAGAAGGTTTCTTCTTGACTCCATAATCACCTTTGATTCACATTGACTCTATTTCCCATGTTGGATTGGGCATTGATCTCTACTTCCTTCCATCACCTTTTTTAAATCATAAAAACCCCAAAACATTGTTTTACTAAAGCTACTCCTTCACTGTGTGCCTCATTCCTTAGCTTTAGTAATCCTAGTAGGAATACCTCCCATGATATAGAGGAGAGCCAAACTAAAGTAAAGAGGATAAGTTTATTAGGTGACAGTGATGACCATCCTAATAGTTTCCCCTTGAGTTGTGACTTGTGGATTAGGTATTTTATCGTTAAGTACAATTTGGGAGGTAACATTTTTGGCGTCATTGTTGGGGATAAATTCCATTCACCCAGAAATTTTAATATCATGCTTCATGACACCATAGTGAGAGTGTTGTATTACATATCTCCTTCTCCAATGGTGGCTCCATGAAGGGACAAATCTCTTGTTCCTTACAAATTTTGAAGATGTTGTTGGGTTTAAAGGTGAGCACATCCAATCATTTTGAAGGCTCTTTGAAGAAACTATCATCTTGGGGACTCCACCTTTGGTATTGATATGAGGTTTGATCATTGTTCATTTCATATTTTATTTTCAACCTTGTATTTAAGACCTAGAAGCAAAGAAAAATGGAATTGCCTCCACGGTTGGCCGATTTGCATTCTCCTTTTGATTTCTTGAATGTCTCGAGGTTCCCTCATAAAAACCCAAGTATATATGCAATATCAATTCCAAATTTTCATGGACATGATGATTCAGTCATACTACATATTTCATCTTTCATGGAATTCAATTTGAGCAAGGGAATCATTCATGAAGATGTTATGATGAATTTTTTTTGCATTTAGTATGAAAAATAGTGCAAGAGATGGTTTGGACATATTGGTAGAGGAGAAGTGTTATCTTTTGCAATATTTGTTGAGGCATTTTGTAGGAAATGGATCCCTAATTATCATGAGAATTGTATTCCCATTGTTGAAAGACTCAAGGAAGTATATGGTGCACAAAACCCTATTGAACAAACTCCCAACTCTGATCTTGAAGATGATGAAGGCATCATTGAATCATGCTTTCCAAATTTAAAGATATATTAGTGCTTGGATTCTACCTCCAACATTTATGTAGGTAAGGCTACATGTGGGTAGCCCTTAATCACCCCCATCCCTACAACATGATCGATCTTTACCAAATATTAGGTATGGATTCCAAATTTCAAAGAAAATGCAAATGAAGACGTTTGGAATGAAGAGTATGATACATGTTTGAAATTATATGATGAGGTAATTCCTACTATCCTACATGATAAAGAAACAAATTTTCCCATTCTCAAGTTGAAAAATGAAGAATTCACACAAACTTCCACCAATAATCCAAGCTTCCTGAACAAATAAATTTTAGATCCTATGTTTTGTTTTTTAATGCCCCCCTATTTATGAAACAGATTCAGATGTAGAAGAGCATAAGGGTGATTGTGTTATAGAGTTACTTTGTGAACCACATAAGGAAACAACAAAGAACCTTATCTCTTATTCTATAAACACTCATCCTGAATACAAAGGGTTTTATTATGTGGAGATAGTTGACAGACATCCATGGTTGTTTCCAAAAACTACTATTGATGTTAAAGAATGTGGAGATCAAGAACCCATTGTGAAGACTACGGATAACACTTAGGGTACTCACCATTCTTGCATCCCTCACATGTGCCCTCGTGTGCTCCCCTTTCTCCGTGAAGACTCGCCCTCATGTGTCCTCGTGTGCTCCCCTTTCTCCTCCCAGAATTGCCCTTGTGTGCCCTCGTGTGCTCCTCTTTCTCCTCGCAGAATCTCCCTCATGTGCCCTCGCATGCTCCTGCTCTCCTCGCAGACTACCCTTTCTCCTCTCCTCCTAGACTAACCTTTCTCCTCGCAGAGGTCGAGTGCACACTCTATTCACATGGGGTATGGAGTGCACAGTACATGATGTGGTCGGGGTATGGATCGGGGATATGCATATACAAATGGGGGGGGATTCATTTTTTTTAAAAGGGTTTTGGTTTTTTTATTTATTTATTTATTAATTTATATATTTATAATATATA
>JASDQU010103086.1:96814-109587 GCA_032191745.1 Picea mariana | reverse complement strand
TGGTTGGAGCCACCTTCCGGTTGTAGCCGGAGAACATTGGGGGTTGTAGCCTCCTTCTGGTTATAGCCAGAGAATTAGGGAGTTGGAGCTTCCCTCGGGTTGTAGCCTGAGAAACTAGGGGGTTGGAGTCTCCTTCCAGTTGCAGCTGAAAAACAAAGGAAGTTGGTGCTTCCAATGAATGTAATTCTTCAAGACATATAAGAAAAAACATTTCGTGGTTTTATCCCGATTTGGGTTTCCATGTAAAACACTGGTGTACTATGTATGTGTTTGATTGTTTATTTCTTACTACTCATTATTGGATAATAATTCTACATTGATATAACATTTGAAGAAAAAGGATTATAATTATGCTATTACTAATTCACCCCCCCTCTCAGTAATCCAACAAAATAATCCCATAATTTGAAGCTTTAAGTGACTAGCTTGCCAAAGGATTGAGTATGGTATTGACTCTCTTGAATGACATTGATCACTTGAGCCATTTTTTGTTGGAGGGTGGTTCCTTGTGGCATTAGATGATGTATCATGTCTTGAATTTTTTGATTCTGTGACTACAGAGCCAGAATGTGCATGGTGACTAATTTCATTTTCTATAGAGATAGAATATCCAACATTACTAGTGTCGATAGGGAAATATGGGAGTAGGCCTCATTGAGAGTAATGATCAATGCAGTGTAGTCGCTAAGAATGGATGTATATTGGCCTTGAGTTTTTGCATGTGTGACCACTTCATCCATGTGTAGATCATGTAAAGTATTTCATGTATCTTTCAGTTCTTGATGCGCATGAGATTCTTATTGTAAGTGGGATCGTGGGGGATCATGGATAGAATGCTCTTGTTCGTAGTTGAGGAATAATTGGGTGTTATGCTGGTATATGGATTATTTGCACACTCTGAGCTCATGAACCAAAGAAGTGATAATTTTTTGTGTGTTCGGTGTAGGTAGTTGTGACAAGTCCATCTCAGTTCTGGTCGAGATTGATGGGATGACCACGAGTGGATCGGCATTGATCACTTAACAAGGGATATTTATTGGCACCTCGAGGGTTAGAATAGTTGAAGATGGAGATTTGGGTACGAAGTACAAAGCCAAATATTGGCCCAAAACATTCATCTTCCTAATCATTTCATTGTGGGAGACTTGTTTTTTGACTACATGCACATATATTTCTTTCATCAATTTTTAAACCCACAAGATTTGAGCGGGGTAACCCTCCTCAGATTTCTTATGGGATGTTGTACACCAATGTTGTAACGTCCCCACATCAAAAATTTCAACTCTGATACCACTTTGTAAAGTATCTAGCCTCCTAGATAAGTCCCGTTACCACATTATAAATTCTCCACTACCACAACTCGCTAAATAAATATCTAATATCAATTCTTACTTCTGTGAGAGAAACTCATTGAAAACAAAAACACACAAAATTGGTCATGTGTGATGCACAACTATGTTTTCCTAGTGGGAACAGACTAGTCTCGTACCACGCACAACAACTATGTCTTATCAATTCTGCATGCTCAATCCTCATTATGTTGATCGCGTTGATTGTACTTCAAGATGAACGACATTTCTATCTTTGTACTAGAACCCATATGATTACTACTAAAGTTACTTAATAGATAAAGACTATAGCAGCAGAATGAACTCATAATACAACTACACACACAACCATTCCTATGTCGCGCGTGGAGTCTGTCCCATTTGCGTTCACATAATGATTTCCCTATGCGTACAATGATTCAGGCCTTGACTCAGAATCACATAACCGTTACCACAGAATTATCTTTAAGAGGAACACTTAATAACTACCATGTTGTACATCTGAAATAGTTATGCATAACTAGAAATACATGCACAACCCAACATAATTATGTACCAATTTCATAAATAGAAATAGCATAAGCATTCATATGTTAAACAATATATAAACACATATAATTTTTCATGGCCCATGCCCTGCATATGTAGAAAACATACAGTTCTATAGCATATATAATCCATGCATAAATATATAAATATATATATACACACACACACAATTGTAACACATAATATATTTAACATGTATACATTGCACATTACTCAAAGAATAATACAAATAAGAAAGCGCTTATCTTTTGTTTTAATCCATCAACTGCATGCGGACCTCACACGTTCCTCCTAGCCCCACTTAGCAAAAGGTCACCCCCGAGTTAGGTCTTAAAACTCCACCTAGGAAAAGGAATTCTGACCCATTTAAGGTCTCTCTAACCTTAGGAATACTCAAACTCAGGTGCCAATTATAACATCCAACCTACAGTCCCTCATTCCCCACATGCATGTCCCACCCCAGGTGGTGTGCCCCTTCTCTTCTAAATATTCCTTCGGCTACCTTGCTTCCCTTCCAGAGCTTCATCAATAGGCCAAACAAGAACTCTCAGATCCCTGTAGCTACTACTTGGCACCTTGGGAATCAATTCCCAATAGTTATCTAGCCTTGAGAGAATGCTCACGAGCCTGAAAACCTACTTATTAGATAAAAAAGGGCCTGAAAACCCACCTATTTGACCAACATAGGCCTGACAACCAGCTTCTTCCACCAACACGGGCCTAACAAACTGCTTCTTCGACAAACACATGCTTGATGACCCATCTCTTTAATAGCATACCGACCTTCCCAAGTACAAGGTTATGTGATGAAAACAAGTTACCGCAAGATACAGATTCCTAGTAGAGGAAAGTTGGTCTCCATGTTGAAGGAATGATGATTCCCCCCAAAATACACTAAGGCTCAACAATATATTTGCATGACTGAAACCAAAACTTATCACCTTAAGAAGTAGCTTTGCTCCACTTGGTGATTCGTTCCCATCCCTTAGGAACTTAGGATAACTATATATTCCATAAATTATACTTTTGGAAATATTATTAAAATATACCCTTTGAGATTCCCACCTCTTTCCCATTCTATTGGAGTTTTAATCCCCCCATCTCTTTTCAACAGATTGGTTTGCGTGCAGTGATATGTTTTTGTTAATATATGAGAGAAATTACATTTTACAAAATAGATGCACTGGCCTTTGTTGCAATCCAAGCTCTCCATCCTAATAACCAAACATGCACTCTAGCCTCAATATACATATATGCAAAGGCTCTTCGGCCCAAAACATATCTTGGCTACAAACACGGTCTGGTACGCACTTTGAAGTGATCCTTGTGCACTTAATCAGGTGTGTGAAAATATATGAAACAAGCATGCACTCTTCCCTTGGTGCACACACATTAAACTGTACTCGAACTTGTGCACCCCTGAATCACCAACCTATATGTACATTTACAATTGGGGTTCGGGCTAGGGTCTTAAATTACCCTCCCCCTTATTTATGCATTGTCCTCAGTGCATTGTGTACAATCAAAACTTCAAAAGTCTTCAAAACGATATGGGTACTCTTCATTCATAGCATCCTCGTGATCCCAAGTTGCATCCTTAGGACCGTAATAGGTCCATTGGACCTTTACCAGTCCTATTGCTCGATTCCAAACTAGTTTGAATTTTTGGTCCAATATGCACACTAGCTGAACTCAGAAGTCGCCTTCTTGCTCCACCTGAATCACATTCCAAAGAATTACAGGATTAGCATCAGGCACATAATTTTTAAGAAAAGATACATGAAACAAATTATGAATGCATATGGATGTAGGCAGTGCAAGCATGTATGCGATAGGACCAATCCTCTCCAAGATTTCAAACGGCCCACAATAACGTGTTGCCATCTTTAAAAAATTTCCCAACTTTAGGGAACTTCTCTTGGCCTTTACTTTCAAAAACACATGGTCCCCCACTTTAAAATCTATGATTTCTTCCCTTATCAACATAGATTCTCTGCCTATACTAGGAAGCCTTTAAATTATGTTGTATTTTCACCACTTGCTCTTCCATTTACCTAAGTAAATATGGCCCAATCATTGCTCTATATGTTGGGTTATCCAATCTCATTTGTGTGTTTCACCTTCTACCATAAATTACCTCAAATGGGATCATATTTAAATATGCTTGATACCCATTGTTCTAATAAAACTCAACCAAATGTAAAAAAAAATCCCATTGCATCGACTTTTCCATCACATACATTCTTAGCATATCTTTTATCACTTGATTTACCCTTTCTGCTTTCCCATGTGACTCTAGGTGGTAGGCTATGATAAAATTTACATTTTTCCCAAATCCCTTAAATAATCCTTTCCAAAAATTTGATGTGAACTTGGGATCTCTGTTGGACACAATTGTTTTAGGTACTTCATGCAATCTAGCAATTTCCTTCATCTAAATGTTGGCAATGTTACCTTCCTTGTGCATGAATTTTACTAGAATAAAGTGGGAAGCTTTAGTAAGTGTTGGCCCTTGACCAAGTCTTGGAGATCCTTGGTTAGGTTTGACCTATTTTGGGACTTCGACAGGCTGTCGAAGGTAGAGCGCAAGTCGAAGCAGAGATCGTAGAATCTCGTCCCCTTTTTAGGGATTTTTGGGTTTTGGGCTTATGTAATGGGTATGAGGATGTCGTCCCATGGGTTTACCCATGTTTAGGCCCATTTGGTAATGTATAAATAGATGTCTAGGAGATTTAAGAGGAGACAAGATGGGCATATGTGTGATGATGTGCTAAGTGAAAGTGATAGTTGTACATGCTTTGTGCATACTGTGTGAGAATTGCAAGGCTAAGTGCAAGTGACTATAAGAGATTGTGAAAAGGATTTGTGCTATAACATAGCTTAGGGAAGGAAGATCTAGAAAGGTGCGCATATATCTTATGTCCTATGCAGAGTAGGACCTTATGGCTCTGTGCATTTAGATGATTGAAAAGAGATAATAAAGAAGATGAAGAGTTGGTGGACGTATCCCCAGGCTAGGGGTGAACCATGTATATACTGTGTTATGGCTTCTTTGTGCATTTTGATTATTACTTTGTGCCTTTGATGTGATTTATGCTTAGTTTTGTTATCCTTATGTATGTTAGAAACATCTGATATAATAGCTTAGTGCTCAGTGATGCGAATGAATGCCAGATCTGATATGTTTCTTTATGATAAGTTCTTAAATGTGTTGAATCTTGTTGAATACCGTGTTGCGCTATAATTAGGGTTTATATGTGTTGTAGACAAAGGTTAAGTACTAATGAATGACAACTATTAAGTTCTTTGTTAGAGTATTGTAATCATAGATCTGTGTCCTAGCTAAGGTTGCATACATTGGAGTCCTGCAACCACCCCTGCCTCTACCTCAGGTGAGACTTCATTTGCTTCGCAGGTGTTGCTGAAAGGGCCGGTAGTTAGTGTTTTTTTGGTGCGTTGTTGAAGCATTGAACCCTGGGTCTGCCCCTGTGCCAACAATTGGTTCCGTTGTCGAGACCTGAAACTATGATTGTTGGGAACTAAGGAAAAGAAAGAAATCTCTGTGCCTAGATCTGTTTCTTTAGTGTGCAGTATTCTACTTGACTGTGAAGCTCTATGCTAAGAAAGGAGGAAGATCTGAAGAAAAGTGGTAAGATCAATGAGTTTTTTTTATTAAAGAGGTAAGATCTGAAAGCTTTGTGCTTTGATGAAGGTAAGATAAGTGGAAATTTTTGTTTCAAAATTATGGATCTAGGTATGTTTGATAAAAAATTTCCTAGTCTGAAAACTAGGGCACAGTTAGAAGAAAGAAGATTCGATATGAATAGATCTGATAGAAATAATGAAAGATATGTTATTCCTATGCATAAAAAGAATGTTTGGACTAACAAATGGATGCAGGATCCTAGGAAGAATTTTCTGCAGGTTAGTTACCATAATCCTAGTGCGCAGTACTAGAAAGGTTGGGGATCATTTAAGAGAAAGAGAGGATTAACCCTTTGTTACAGTTGTAGAAGACCATGCCATCTTGCTAAGGATTGACCTGATAGACAACCTAGTTGTCTTGGTTATAAAACTATGGACCATGACGTTATGGATTGCCCTAGAATGATTGCTAAGGTTGAAAGAATGAATATGAGACAAGAAAACCCTGAGAAAGGCCAAGAAACTGAGACCATGGCAGAACCCTAGAAAGAATTAGAGATTGTATTACTACAAATGAAAGAAACCCTGAATGACCACAGAGATATCAACTTATAATAGATCTTCAAAGAGAAAGAGTGCATCGAAACAAGAATAGGATACTTCGACATAGACTGTGTTCTGGATGAGGAAACACAAGTGAATGTCATGACAGAAAGAACTTGGGAAATTTTAGGAAAGCCTGCTAAGAGACTTCATGGCTAAGAGAATAACACACTTATGGGAAGAACAAGAAAATCAATCAAAGCTACTGAGGACCAAAAATCTGGCTGTCAAAGTTGAAAGAACACAAGAAGACTTGAAACACTTATCTGCACAAGAGAGTAGAGCGCCTACCCTAGACAGAGAAGAAGTATTGGCCTTGAACCCTACGAAATACCATCAACAGTATGAAGTTACTATGCCAAGAGGAGATACGAATCAGAATGGGAAGAGGAACCCAGTAACATAGATCACAGGGAAGAAGGCTAGAAAGCTCAGCAAGAAGAAATCAAAGTTGGAGAAATTACAGGAAGTTCCAGAGAAGACTTCGTAGAAGGAAGGTCTCCAGAATTCGAACTTCACCGGAATATTAGAGAAACTCAAATTGGCACTTCACCATGGCGGAGTGATATGACCGTTGGAGGCATTATAACCATTATATTGACGTTCTCAAACGGTTAGAACAGAAGTTATGATCATAAACCTCACCATTGGACCATTGGGACCATGCCATAATGAAAAAAACTACATTGATGAAGGCTTCTTGTCCATTGGAAGGATCTGTTACATCACTGTCTACTTATCCCATCAACTATTGCACCGAGCACACTTTTGCGAATTGTATCCGAGCCCACAAGAGAACTCATTGTTACTGTGTTGTGCTTATCAAAACCTTTCCATCCATTCTATTGCATTTAGAAATTGTTCATCAGCCTGAGATATCCAATCTTGAGTGTGCATGTCAGACGAGATCACCATTGTGGAAAATTCAGTAGAGGAAATTTTAATCGATCTAATGGCAGAGAGAGTGATGTCCACAGGAGTTCAAGCTTCATCGACGTGAGGAGTGCAAGCCTCCCCATTGATTTCTCACGGATCCGGACCATCCTGAGTTGCAGATGAGAACATAAACAAGCATCGAGATGACTTGGAAAACAAAAATTTAATCCATTCCATCATGCCTGACGACATCCCACCTCTGGTCGACACGGTGAATCGTGACAGTGTCCCCAGGGACTTCGACTACACCTTGGTTACTGCGTACCTCCTGAATGGGATACGCACAGGCAAGCCTCAGCTGGATAAGATCATGACACTAAACATCAATGACTTTAATCTAGGGGATCACAATAACTTTAGCATGCTTTCTCCTCATAGGTATTTGACTAGGAAGAAGGGGAAGAAGTCAATGATAAACCCCAAACCATGGACTATGGACCTCGCGCAGTCCACCATCCTGAATGTAATGAAAATACCCCATTTTGGAATGAAACAGGAGGTTAACGCGTGTGTTAAGATCCTTTTGTCGAGCTTCCATGGTGGTTATTTATGGATAGAAAGGCGCATCACCGTCAATCTGGAACTAATCCATTGGATCACCGGATTGAGCATGCAGGGACCACACCTTTAAGAATTCTACCTAGGGAAGGTTGTAGACCGCGCCCTGGCGTAGAATATTAAAGATACATACGACAATGTGGATAAGGGGAAGTGAGGCTACAAGGAAGCCTCCATCCAGAATGGCGCAGTGCACCTTGCTTTCCATTTGATTGCTGGTAAGCTAGTCTGGAAGAATAGACCCACGCAGGTCACAGGGTTTGTTGTTGAAATCGCAAGGAAATGCGTGGAGGGGCTACAGATGAATTGGGCAAAGTACTTAGTGAACTAGTTATACCAAGACTGTCGCGAAGCCCAGGATCAGGGCTATGAGTTTCATTTTAGTTGGTTGTTGATCCTTATCATGTTCATAGCTTGGGAGATGTCGGAAGGTGTGACCTTCCCTGAACTAGAACCATCTAAACCCTCAGTCGCGAAGTTCACTTCGCCATGGTATTCAAGCGATATGGGAAAACAATGGCAATCAAACATAGTGTTCCACACCTACTACCTATAGTTAAATAGGGATATTGAGGTTGTAACTCCTATAACATCGAACACCCTACACAGGTTCAAGACATTTTTGAAGTTCCACGCAAATAGACATTTTATCTACATCACTGCGTGCGGAGACAAACACAAAAAAGTACTACAGAGTTATTACAAACTCATGGAAGAGGACTTAGAAGAAATAACTAAGGAATGGCCTATAGAGCTCCTTATCCATGTTGACCCTGCAGAGCTATTCGATCCTGAACTAATAAGAATCCCAATGATCACTCGTGAAGGGCATGATACACCTGGAACTAGCAGAAGGAAGAAGACAGAAAAATTCCAGCAGCTAAGTAGTGCATCAGAAGAAACTTCTTCAGACTCACCTGGAGGAGGAGGTGATGATGAAGTAGATAAAAAAAAGAAAAATGGAAAATATGATCAGCAGAAGCAAGGTGAAGTAACACCACCACAGAATCCCCCTGAAGACGTAGAGCCATCTCACAAAAGAAAGGTTTCTCCCATGAAACCCACATCGCGAAAGAATTCAAAATATAGTGAGACCAATTTGCAGACTACGCTCACACTTGATGACTTCGAATTCATCATCACAGTATTCTCGGACGCCTCATAAGATCTTTTGCAGAGAAATTAAGCTAAGAAGGAGACCATGTATGAAAAAATTGAAGCAGAACTGCAAGGGGTATAACAGGCCCTTCACTCCAGCCACACAGTGTCCACTACTCCCCCTTTATCAGAAGAAACATAGTTTGGATATGAGCCTACCCAACTCCACAGACTAGTCAATGAGACTGAAGCCCACCTTTGTCGTGCATAGGAAGAAACAAAATAGGCCACAGTGGCCCTGAAGCAAGAACAAGATGAAGTAATAAAGAAATGTAGGGTTGCATAGCAGGAGAAGGTTGCCCTCTAAGAAAAGTTTGAAGAGGAAAAGGCGCATATCCAACAAGATAAAGAACAACTTCTCATGGAGTAGGTTGGAGTAAAATAATCAGTCAGCAGAGAACTTCGCTCTGTGAAGGGATTAGAGAAAAAGGAGGAAGACCTAGTGGAGCATCAAGTAGAATAGCTTGTTGAAGCCATCCAGTAGCTTCAACAGAGAATAGAAGATCTAGAGCTACAAACACTACCAATTACTCCGCAGGACATGCGAGATCAAAGAGAAGCAACTCCCCAGAGCACAGTTAAGAGGATCAGAGCATTAGCTTTAGAATGTCAACATCTTAGCAGTATAAGTGCGCAAACTTATGAGTGACTTACTGAAGACCCTAAATTGAAGACACTGGAGTCACAACTCTAGGAGGCCAACAACAAGCAACAATAGTACAGATGCAGCTGAAGCTCCTGTCAGCAGTTGAAAGAATGAAAATATCTCAGGAACAATGTACTTCTCAACAACATGTCCATAACATACATAAAAAAGTCATGGAAGTGACTAAGAGGCTCCAGCCAGTCCAGAATGTATCTTTCCAACTGTTTGAGGTGATTGAAGGATGAGGAGTAGAGCTGGAACAAGCATCCACTTCAGTCGAACAGTTCTTAGAGGGACCTGTGAACGAGGAAGTTATTTAGGAGTTCACCGAGTAGGAGGCCTTGGCGTAGCAGCAGGTCGAAGTAGCTCGATCCAGACTCGAGGCTTTTGAAGTAGAGATACCCATATAAAAGTGACTTGGGATGAGTCACAGGTGAGTGTTGGGGGCCTATTGGCCCTTGACCAAGTGTTGGAGATCCTTAGTCAGGTTTGACCTATTTTGGGACTTCAACAGGCTGTTGAAGGCAGAGCACAAGTCGAATAAGAGATTGCGGAATCTCGGCCCCGTTTTAGGGATTTTTGGGTTTTGGGCTTATGTAACAGGTATAGGGATGTCAACCCATGGGTTTACCCATGTTTAGGCCCATTTTGTAATTATAAATAGATGTCTAGGCGATGTAAGAGGAGACAAGATGGGCATCTGTGTGATGATGTCCTAATTCTAAGTGATAGTTGTAAATGTTTGTGCATACTGTGTGAGACTTGCAAGGCTAAGTGCAAGTGACCATAAGAGATTGTGAAAAGGCTTTGTGTTGTAACCTAGTTCGGAGAAGGAGGATCTGGAAAGGTGCATATAGATCTCATGTCCTATGCAGAGTAGGACCTTATGGATATGTGGATGTATATGATTGACAAGTGATAATAAAGAAGATGAAGAGTTGGTGGACGTAGCCCCAGGCTAGGGGTGAACCATGTATATGTCGTGTTATGGTTTCTTTGTGCATTTTTGATTATTTATTTATTCCTTTGATGTGAATTATCCTTAGTGTTGTTATCTTATGAATGTTAGAAGCATCTAATATAATATCTTAGTGCTCATTAATGTGAATGAATGTCAGATCTGATCTGTTTCTTTATGCTAAGTGCTTAAATGTGTTGAATCTTGTTGAATACTACGATGCATTGTAATTAGGGTTTATTTGCATTGTAGACAAAGGTTAAGTACTAATGAATGGCATCTGCTAAGTTCTTTTTTAGAGTATTGTAATCACAGATCCGTGTCCCAGCTAAGGTTGCAGACACTGGAGTCTTGCAACCACCCCTACCTCTACCTCAGGTGAGACTTCATTTGCTTCGCAGGTATTGCCGAAAGGGTAGGTAGTTAGGGTTTTGTTGGTGCATTTTTGAAGCGTTAAACCCTGGGTCTACCCCTGTGCCAAAAATAATCTTATCCACCACTACCATGATGGAATACTCTTTCTTGGTAGTTCTGAAAATCTTCATGATAAAATCCATTGTGACAACGTCCCATTTCCACTCAGGAATGGGTAATGGTTGTAGAAAACTAGTTGGGTGTTTGTGCTCAACCTTGACGTTTTGACATTTCAAACACCTGGAAATAAACTCAACTACTTCTTTCTTCATACATGTCCAATAGTATTGTTTCTTGACAGATGAAATTGTCTTTTGGTAGCGTGGGTGCCCAACATAAGGAACATTGTGGATTTATTTTAATAGCATATTTTTCAACTCCTGAGAATCTCATACATAAAATTTTCCCTTGTATGTGAGGAATTCATCCTCTTTTAACTCAAAATATTCAATTTTTTGTTGTAAAATACCTTGTTGTAGCTTTGTATTTGTTTCCACATAGTTCCGATCTAATTTTCTAGCTTCTAATATTATATATTTCAAATCATATTTGTACATGCTAATGGTTGTAGCATGCATCTCATGAACTCTCCTGTTGATTGCATTTGCCACCTGATTCTATTTACCCTTGATATGATTTATATCAAATTCATACTCATTAAGGAATTCTAACCACCTCCTTTTCCTGGAATTTAGATTTGCTTTTCCAAATAAATATTTCAAATCATTGTGGTATGTCCTCAAGTCAAGTATTATTCCCGTTAGGTAGTGCCTCCACATCTTCAAGGCATGCACTATGGCTGCCAATTACACATCATGAGTAGCATAGTGCCTTTCATTCTCGTTTAATTTCCTTGATTCATAGCACAACACATGCCCATTCTGACTAAGGAGTCCATTGAGCCCTTCCTTACATGCATCATTGCACACAACAAATTCTTCATTAAGATAAAAAATTCTCAAAATTGGCACACTTGTCAAAAAAATGCCCAAGTGTTGGAAACCCCTTTTACAATCAAAATTCCACTCAAATCTCACACGTTTATTTTTCAAGGATGTGATTCGGTGTGCAATATTTGAGAAGCCTTCAATAAACCTTTTGTAGTACCCTGCAAGTCCCATGAAATATCTCACCTATGAGACATTCCTTGGTGTTTTCCATCCTTCAATGTCTTTTATCTTCTCTCGTCCATTGTTATCCATTCCTCTAAAATGATGTGACCAAAGTAATGAATATTTCTCTGGTAGAATGAGCACTTTCTTAACTTTGCATACAATTGATGTTCTCTCAATACTTCCAACACCACCCTCAATTGTTTCTCATGTTCTTCTTCAAACTTAGACTAAATAAGTATGTCATCCAAAAATACAATACAAACTCATATAATTATTCTATGAAAATACCATTCATTAAACACATGAAGATAGTTGGTGCATTTTACATCCAAAATGGCACTACTATAAACTCATAATGGTCATACGTTTTCCTAAAGGTTGTCTTGTTGATGTCTTCCTCTTTGAGTCGTACCTAATGATAGTCTGGTCTGAGGTCAGTCTTAGATAATATGTTTTCATCTTTCAACTGGTCAAAGAGATCATCTATCCTTGTCAAAGGATACTTGTACTTCACTGTTACCTTATTCATCTTCTCGAGGTCAATCTAAAGTCTCGACGTTCCATCCTTTTTCTTCACAAATAATACTTTGGCACCCCAAGGTGACACACTTGATCATATTTGCCCCTTCAAAAGATATTCAAGTTGTAAATGCAATTCTTTCATTTCTGGTGTACTCATCCTATAAAGATGTTGGAAGATTGATTGTTGTCATTGATGTCAACCCTAGTCATGGGTTTTGGACCGCAAGATTGATAAAGGTATTTGGACATGAAGGAAAATGCACATGCATATACAACACCCATGAATGGATAGTATACATCATGCTATTTCCGGTGGTATGTGGCATGTCACATGGATCCTC
>JASDQU010103086.1:72990-89326 GCA_032191745.1 Picea mariana | reverse complement strand
GAGAGACATGGTTGAAGAAAAGAAGGTGTTGCTGGAAAAGGTTGAAACTTTGAAGAATGTTGCAGACTCATTAACAAAGTTTGTGAGCACAGAAAAGTTCTCCTGGTGTAGAGTAAAAATGGGCATTGTTTCCTTGGATTGTTGACTATAAAATCATGTGGACCCCAGGATGCAAAGAAAACAACAAGTGGGAGAATGTTGGGTATGTGTTATACTCTTTGCATGTGTGTATGTGGGTGTGTCAAATTCGACAACCGTGTCTAACGATCCCAACTCCCTTCTCTCTTTGTGTCATGTGCGTCGGGTTCTTCCTAGGGGGTCCCAAGGGGGAAGATATGGCCCCCTAGTTATGTGCAACGTTCGGCTTCGAGGAAGCACCCCAAAATTTATTTTTGGGCGGTTTTTGTTATTTTTAGTGGATTTTTCTATTTTTAGCAGTTTTCTAAATTACTCCCAGATTAAGGGATTAGGGTTTTGGTAGCTACAGAATACCTAAAACATTGTATATATTTTATGGTGAATGGTGAAATTAATACAATGAAGAGTTTATGGTTTTCTCCCGGTTAAGGGTTTCCAGTGTAAATCTCTGTGTACTATGTGTATGAGCCATTGATTATTTTATGTTTTGCTTAAGAATATATGTGCATTGCTTTACTTCATAGGTTTAAAACTTATAGTTTACTTGGTATTTTCCCCATTTCCTCTGTCATTCTGGGCTCCTTGGGAGTTGGTTATCCTTGAAAATTATTTCTGAAGAATGGTGGCTTGGTCCCCTTCTTCCTTTGCTCCATCTTTCCTTTCTTATTTTCTTTCCAAGCCTTTTGGTAAGTGGGTCTTCCTCTATGTTTATCATAGATACACTTGGATTTCCTTATATTTTCCTCCAATGTATTGGGATCATCATATTGTATCTTATCATTGATAAATGATGGCAACCCACTCTAGTACCTACAAATATTAACATGTCCATCCTTGATGAAATAAAAATCCTTCAAGAGCTCTAAAAATTGTCTCTCATACTCATCTATGGTCATACTTCCAAGATTGAGTTCAAATAAATCCCTCATTTTCCTATCATAGTAACCTTTGGTTAAGTATTTATTTTGAAAATACCTCTTGACCTCCCTCAAAGTAACCTTTCTCTAATCAATGTGTTGCACTTGCAAAAACTGGTCCCACCACATTAATGCTTTTCCCTTGAGTTGGTAGATGGAAATTCTCCCTTATTCCTGTGAAGAGTAATTATGTAATTGAAAGTACTTTCTCATTCCCGATAGTCAGGTGTCTGCATCCACATCCTTCTTGTGATCACCATCAAAAGTAGGAGGCTTAATATTATTCATTTCTCCTTGTATATCATCCACCCTAAACCTCCTCTTATGCTTCCTGACAGGATATGGGCTTGAACTACTGCATTCTCTCCCAGCTGAATGTCTTAAAGAGTGATGGTAATTCCTGTAAACACTTTTTGTTTTTCTTCTCTCATCATGAGACCTATGTCTCCTTGATTTTCTTGATTCAATCTCATTATACATGTTTTTCTAAATTATGTCCAAGCTCTATAGAAACTCGATGTTGAATCCATCTTGTTCCTCCTGGAATTTCATAAGCCTATCATTATCAACTTTATAACTTTGGATGTCCTTTTGAAAAAAAATTATTGTCTTCACCAAATTCATGCTTTCTTCCTTTCCTTCGCCATGTCCATTTGGATATGTACCCTCGTCACTTATATTTCCATACATCCTTCTGAACTCATCTTCATGGTTGTAGGTTCTTTGTGCATCTTCCATGCTTTTGATCAATGTGTTGATCCTGTATTTATCAAGTTTATGTTAACTCTGCAAAATGTGCAGGAAACAAGATTTGTTAGACTAAATAATTTATGAAAACCATAAATACTATGCACATTATGTTCCATAAGCATATCGGAATCCTTTCTTCTAATTCCTGGTGAATTTAACAACCTAATTCAAATTTTTTGGTGAATATTTGGACTCCTCTATTCAGGACTTTTCCTCCTCTTTTCTCTCCTTCTATTTATTTTAAAGCTCGTGTATATACCACACTAGTATAAAAACAACAATAAATGACTAAAAAAAATACTACAAACTACATATAAATGACTAAGTTTGGTCACATGACCATTAATAGTTTATTGTCGATAATTTATAATGTGACCAAATTTACGACTAAACCAATTTTAGTCATTTATTGGTTGTTTTGATTGATCAATTTGGTCGTATGGTTAGTCGTTTATTTAGTCATTGATTCTTGTTAACTGGTCACTTATTTAGACATGGTAGCCATTTATTTAGTCATTGTAATAATTAATTGTCAAATATTGGTAGTATATTTGGTCATTTTTATTCATGGATTTACGTCCATTGCTAGTATATTTAGTCATTTCTATTAACTGATTTCCATCCATTTGTAGTATATTTAGTCATTTTAATCATTATTTTTCCATCAAATGGTCATATAATTACCCTTACATGATATATACATGAGCATATTTGGCATCTAGTTATTGGACAATTATGCAAATTAATATAATTTTTAATTAAAATTTGAATATTTTATGTATTTTTTAGTGATCAATTTTATAATGCAATTTTGGAACTAGTTTTGGTTGGGATCATGATTGTGATAATTCTAATTCTGATCATTCCAATTATGATAACTTTGGTTAGAATATCATATATAATATAATAGTGGAATAGAAGCACGTTAGCTCATATATTGTGCTTGTTTTGGTTTGAGATGCTCGAAATAATTGCATATGTTAGCTTGTGTGCATCCTATGTTTTGGAAAAGATTTTCACTTGTACCAAATCACCCTTTTTCGTCGTTGATAAAGGAAAAAAAATTGAATTAGGCCTATTTTTCAAGATAGTACCTGCATTGCACTAGCAACAAATCAAACAAGATATTAGATAATGGTGTTTTGTAACTAAAGAGTTGAATTTAAAAAATAGGCCTCAATGAATTAACAATTTTCACGAGGATATATATATATATAATCAATGGAAAATTATACCAAGCCTTCTTACATATCATAAGGTGGATGAATTGAGAAACAAGTTTTAAAATGCTAGTGCAGTAAATCATGCATTGTTTTCAATTATGGTAAGACACTAAGTTTACTGTTAGAACATGCATGTATGAATATCTTGTCATCAGAACACAATTAATTCCTTGCAAAATACTAAGCGTTTCAAAAAAATCTAAAACATGCATACCTTTGTAGCATCTACAAGCATCCCCATGTATAAGGCATCCACAACCCACAAGTCTATAACCAACATCTTTTTATCCTTTTTTGCAACAACACAAATTGGATCATCCTGTCAGATAGAAAAACATGTATTAAGGTATAGATCTGACATAACCCATACATATACTTTCGTTAATGTTTTATCTAAAGCGGGTTATAGGTTCTTATAATTTGTACCATAGGTTACCTAAACATGGTTTATATTATGGATAGTTTGATAATTTTTTATTAACATTAAGTGTTATAGATAATAAAAGAAGGACTCATTGTTGCAATTATAGCCTAGATTTAAATTTCATCGTCCTATATCCCATTGACTACAATGACAAATATTTTCTCAACTTTCCAAGAGAACGATCTCTTGAAAGAGGTTGTAGCAATTTGTTGTTCGTAAGTAGCATGCACAATTATCAAGTAGAGAACATGTCTACCCTTATCTAACTTATCAAGAGTCAAAAAAGGAAATAACTTCCTAACAAATAATATTGTGTTTCCACAACATATCTCCCCTACCCAACATTTGATGAGGCAAAAATGACTTATATTTGTTGGGTATGTGTTATATTATTTGCAATTTTTCTGGTGAAGAACCAAGCTTATCATTCAAAGACAAAGCATATTGTTGTTCAATATCACTTTGTGAGAGACATGGTTGAAGAAAATAAGGTGTTTTTGATGAATGTGGACACTTTGAAGAATGTTGTAGATTCAGTAACAAAATATGTGAGCACTATGAAGTTCTCTTGCTGTAGAGGATCTATGCGCATTGTTGTCTTGGATTGTTGACTATGTAACTTTGTAAACCCCTCTATGTAAAAAAAAAAACAAGTGGGAGAATGTTGGGTTTAGGGACAACGCCCCCACAAAAAAAAATTGGTTGTTTTTTGTGTCCATTTTTTGCGTTTTTTCAGCACATGGTTTTTACCTATGGTTTTCTATTTCCGGTTAAAGAATTAGGGTTGTTGACTAATCTGGGTTATTGGATTAGGTTTTTGATTCTATGGGATATTATATGTATATTGTATTGTAAATAATGTAGTTGGTGAGTGAATATAGAAAATGTTGGTTTTCCCGATTTGGGTTTCGAGGGGAAAAATATCTATGTAATGTGTGTATTTTTCATTGTATATTTTATGTTCTTTTATTGAAAATATGTTTGCAGTAAATAATTGTACAAGGTTAAAATATACATTTGGTGTCAGAGAAATTATTGGATTCAGGGGGATGTTTTTGTTGTTAGGCTCAGGACTGTGATAATCCTTGTTACATTGAGAGACATGTGGTATTGATTCTTCAAGTGAAAAGAAATGGTGAGCAGTTCAAACTAGATATCAATAAACTTAATGGGAAAAGTTTTGAGTTGTGGAAGCTCAAGATGGAAGATTTGTTGGTAGATAGAGATCAGTGGATCGTGGTGGATCCAAGTACTGCACCTACAAGAACGTCAGCAGATGACAAGAAAACATTGGATCAGAAGGTGAAGAGCACAATCGGATTGTGTCTCTTAGATTCAATATTATTGAATGTGTTAGGGGAAGCTACATCCAAGGAGTTATGGGGATAGTTTGGGGAACTTGTATCATTCTCATTCCCTGGTAAATAAATTTTTCATGTGGTAGAAGTTGTATAACCTGAGGATGAGAGATGGAGACTTGGTGGCAGAGCATCTGAATGCCTTCAATACTGTAGCAAGTTAGTTATTATCTGTTGAGATTAAAATTTTTGATGAAGATAAGTGTATCATTTTACTGTGATCTTTACCAGACTCATGGGATAGTCTGGTTGTGGCCATAGGTAGTAATACAACTACCTTGATTTTTTATTATGTAGTCTCACCCTTATTGTTAGAGTAGATGAGACAAAAGAAAATGGAAGGACAGAGCATATATGCATTATTTGCAAGAGGATGCTCCTAGGAAATAAATATATCTAAGTCCTCAAGTGAGAGATCTAAATATAAGTATATATCTAAATATCTCAGAAATTTTGTAAAAGTATGTTGGATATGTGGAAAAGATGGGCACTTCAAGAAGCAATGTAGATCCAAGAATGTTGAGAGAGTGAAGGGATCTGAAGGTACTCCCTCTACAGAATAAAATAACTCCAAGGAAGAAGGAGGGGATGTGTACTACTTGGATTCTTCAAGAACAGATGCAAATAATGAGGCATGGATGGTTGACTCAATTGCATCCTTTCATATGACTCCCCATAGGGAGTGGTTCTGTGAATATGAAAGATATGATGGAGGTAATTTTTTCTTAGGTGATGAATCAACAACCAAGATCGTAGGACGAGGAAGAGTCAAGTTGAGGCTCATAAATGGAAGGATTATAACACTTCCTGGTGTTCTACACATCCCAGGATTGGCCATAAATTTGATTTTTGTAAGCAAAATGGACGATGCAGGGGTAAGAACAATATTTGAAAAAGAAACCTGTTAGATGGTTTGAGGTGAAATAGTGTTTCTACTCAAGGAATACTTCGATATATTTCCTCAGGAAGAAATATGAAGTATTTGATAAGTTTAAAGAGTTTAAGGATCTTGTTGAGAATCAAACAGAGAAAATAATTAAGGTGTTAAGGATGGATAATGGTGGAGAGTTCCATGAGAATGAATTTGAAGAATTATTTAAGAAATGTGGTATAGCAAGGTAGAATACTACTCCTTATACACCTAATATAAATGGATTTGCAGAAAGGATGAACAAGATGTTGATGGAAAAATCAAGGTGCATGCTCAATGGTGTCGAGTTAGGGAAATAATTATGGGTAGATGCGGTGGGTATTGCATGTTACCTGGTCAATAGATCACCCTCATCGTCACTGGATTACAAGACTCCACACGAGGTATGGACTAGTAAGAAACCCTCTCTCACACATCTCAAGGTATTTAGTTGCAAGGCCTATGTTCATTTTCCAAAGGAAAACACGAGTAAGATAGATAAGAAGTCTGAAAAATGTATCTTTATTGGGTATAAAGATGGTCTCAAAGGTTATAATCTTTGGAACCAAAAAACTAAGAAGGTTGTGTATATCCAAGATGTGGTATTTAGAGAAATGAAATATGTTTTCAAACATGAAGTCCTACCAAGTAAGGAAGAACTAGATAAGAAAGAGTTTGAGTTAAAGGATGATGAATCAAACTCTCCAGAAGAACAGGAATCATAAGAAGAAGATCCTCATAATCTAGTATTGAGGAGATCGGTTCGAGAAAAAAGGCTATCGGAAAGGTATAATCCACCTAATTTTCATTCAATTTTTTCTTTATCTATTACTAATGATGATCCTAGAACTATTAGGGAGGCAATGGATTCATAGGATGGAAAACTTTGGAAAAAGACCATGGTTGAAGAAATGGAAGCCTTGGATAAGAATGAGGCTTGATATCTAGTGGAGTTTCCAACTGGAAGAAATCCCATTGGAAGAAAATGGGTATTTAAAAAGAATCTGAATGCATAAGGAAAAGTGGAGAAACACAAAGCCCTATTAGTAGAAAAGGGTTATTCCCAGGTTGAGGGAATTGATTTTGGTGAGATTTTTTCTCTTGATGCCAAGTTAAGATCTATTATATTTATGTTATTTGTTGTTGCGTTTGATTTTGAAGTAGAACATATGGATGTGAAGAAAACATTCCTACATGGGGATCTAGAACCATAAATATACATGAAGAAACTATAATGATTTGTTGTGAAGGGAAAGAAGGAGCAGGTATGAAAGCTGAAAAAGTATCTCTATGGTTTATAACAATCACTAAGGATGTGGTATCAAACATTAGATACTTGTATGTTGGGACTTGGCTTCACAATGTTGGAGTTACTTCACACACACCTAGGATTTATTTCTCCTAAGTTTTTTCCTTGTTTATTGGCCATAATTATTCATTATCTAGTCTCCTATATTTTAGGGGAGAATATTTCACCTGGAGAATATTCTCTTTCAGTTGACACTTCAGTTTGACTAGTTGAGTTTAGTTTAGATATTGCATTGGTTTTGTCACCATGCAACATTGGGATCATCACCATGCTAATGTGAACTTGCTTTGGGATCATCACCAGACTGGCGCATTACCCTTTATTTCTTGATATACTCCTCACTACTCTTTGTTCAGTCAGTTAACTGAAGACTAGTTGACTAGTTAACTCAGCTAGGTGTAAGTCCACTCCTGTAACTGCTTGAGAGACTAGACTAGGTGGAAATTCACTCCCAACTACTGGTGTGTGTCCATATCACTATATACCACCACTATGGTGCATTAGTTCTCCTCCAGTGCACATTCATTGAGTTATACAAAGTATATCATGTGTAAATTATTCATTATTATTAACAGTTAATGAGAATTCATCTTCTTTCTCAATTTATATCTGCAAATGTGTGTAGTATTTTCTAGCTAGATCTATTCTATGTAGGCTCAACACATTTACATGGTATCAGAGTTGATAGACTGCTAAGAAAAAGCTACACCAATTTTTTTTTTCCGTTAAAAAAGAGTAAAGACAACGGAAAGATGGATTTCCAAAAAGAATTCATTCTTACACATTACAACTACTTTGCATGGAAGGAGAGAATAATGATTCATATTTGAACCATAGGATTGTATAGGTTAACCTTGAATACAGATACATAACTGACATCAGCCATATAAAAATATAAGTACTTAAATCATATGGATGAAGCACTCAGAACGATTTGCAGTCTTATTTCTCTCGATCTCCTTTTTTACATATCTTCCTGTAAGACTCCCAATGAAGCCTGGACCACCTTGGAATGGATATTTGGAAAATAGCATGAGATGAGGGGACACATGATGGAGGTGGAATTTCTCACATTGGATCCAAAAATCTTTGACAATATCCAAGATTTCTTTACAAAATTCAAGGATTTACTGTCGCAACTCAAAGCTTGTGGGGTTGATAAATATAAGGAGGAGAAACAAATGGTTCTCACCATTCTCTCCAAAATTGGTCCTAAATTCTTTGTGTTCATGTTCACATTCCATTCAATCAAATTCTTCTTTGGAGCCACCTAGAAGATTCCTTCTCTTGAGGAATTTATCGAATCCCTAACACAAGAGCAAACCAAGCTCATCAACATGGGAAAAATCAAAGGCCCAAAGAAACATGCACTTATTGTGAAATATGGCAGCCATAAATATCAAAAATATAAATATAAATACAAAAGGAAAGCTCAAGCACATCCTAAGAAGGAAGGGTACACAAAACCCTTCACCGATGCCTCCAGATCCAAAGGGGAAAAAGGAAGAAAAGGGGAGAAATGCACGTATTGTCACAAATGATTCCATCCAGAATATGCATGCATGCAAAAAAAAATAGATCTAATGTCTCAAATACTTCAGAAAAACAAACTTGTACATCGCATCCTCGAGGATGCCAAGAAGAAGAAACCAGAAGATCTGAATCCCAAGAAAGGCAATTCTAGCCATGCCTTGATTTTAATCAACTCCTCTCCCGATGCTTGGATCATAGATTCAAAAGAATCACATCACATGGCTGCCTCAAAAGAAGTATATTATTAATTGGATGCATGAAAAGGTCCTCCTATTTTGATGGGGGACAACTCTTCTGTCGAAGTCACCTGAAAAGGAACGATTGAACTCACCTACAAAAGATTTGAGAATGTGTTGCATGTTCCCAAACTTTCTGTCAACCTTCTCTCTGTGTATCAGATGAAAAATTTTGGCACTATAAATAAGTTCATATTCACACCAAATTATGTGGACATCTACGACATGCAAACCAACTCCAGGGTTGCTACCAGTGAGGTAAATCATTAGTCTAGATTGTATACTTTTTTTGAATTCATTGAACCTAATTCTTCTTTACTACTTACTCATGTTGTTGAAAGTAGTAGGATATGGCACGAAAGGTTTGGACATTTGAATTTCAGATACATGAAACAAATTATCAAGCAAATATTATTTTGTCTACCAAACATCCATTTCTCCAAGGGAGTATGTGAGGGATGTGTTCTCGAAAAACACCCTCAAGAGAAATTCAACAAAGGAAAGTCTCAAAGATCTTTTGCACCTTTAGATATGATATGCAATGACCTTATGGGTCCTTTTCCGCATCCATCCATCAACAAAGCTAGGTGTGTTCTCATTTTTGTTGATGATTTCTCACGTTTTACATGGATCTACTTTCTCACGCAAAAATCAAAGGTATTTTAACACCTCAAAGATTTCAAAGCTTTGGTTGAGACATAGTCTAGAAAGAAGATCAAAGTCCTCTGAAATGATAATGAGGGAGAGTATGTAAATCATGATATCCATGATATTTTCTATGAGGTATGGATTCATTTGCAGCATACATTTCCCTATACTCTGTATAAAAACAGAGTTGTTGAGCGGAAAAACTGATCTCTAAATGAGATGGTATCTTGCATGTTGCATGCAAAGTCACTACCACAGAGACTATGGGCCGAAGAACTTAATTGTGAAACATACATCCAAAAAATATATCCCCATAGATCTGTCAAGGATAAGACCCCCTACGATGCTTGGAGCAGCCTCAAACCAGAAGTGACCCACTTTCTCATTTTTGATTCACGTGCATGGGCCCAGATTCCCTCTGAAAAGAGGAAGGCACTTGATCCACAGAGCACTGAGTGTATTTTTGTTGGATACCTTGATGTTGTGAAGGGATATAGGCTTATTGATATTTCCTCAAACCAGATCATCATTAAGTGTAGTGTCCAATTTGAGGAACGCGTCTCGCATGTACCTCAGCAGCTGCATGCATACACCTTCATTCTTCCACCTCTCTGAAATTATGAGAATACACATGTCGACTCTTATTCAGATGATATCTCTAATTTAGAGGACTCAGATGATTCAGATTCAGAGTCAGTATAGTCAAATGGAGAGTCAGAGCATCCAGATGCAGTTGCAGAGCTAGAGAAGAGGCCCAAGTGGGCATAAACTACTCTTCAGGATGAAGGGGATCTTGTTGGTGATCCATCTGATACTAGGAGGACTTGATCTGATTTAAAGGAACCTCATATTTCACTCACTACTACTGAACCATTGCCCTCCAGGCATCTTTTCTTAGTTTAGTCTTCATATCCATAGTCTTATGGTGAGGCTGTTGTAAATCCATTTTGGGAATCTGCCATGCAGTATGAGTACAACTCCCTCCTCGAGAGCCAAACTTGGGATCTGGTTCCCCTTCCTTCTGGGAGGAATCTTGTCAAATTCATATGGGTCTACAGGACCAAGAGTGCAACAGATGGACAGATTAGCAAATACAAAGCCAATCTTGTTGCCAAAGGCTTTCAGTAGGTGCATGGTATTGACTATGATGAGACCTTCTCTCCAGTAGTGAAGATGGATTCCATATGATTGGCACTTTCCATTGCGGCAACAAACAGATGGGAATTCCATCAGATGGACGTGAAGAATTCATTTCTTCATGGTGATTTCTCTAAGGAGATCTATATGAAGCATCCCCAGGGATTTATGCAGGACTCATCTTTGCTCTATCGGCTGAAGAAGTCCATTTATGGCCTCAAGCAGGCTCTGATGACATGGTATGCCAAGATGGACTCCTACCTATTGTGACATAACTTTTTACGGTGTACATCAGACTCGAATTTCTATATGCTCAGGATGACTGATTCACTTCTACTTTTAGTTATGTATGTTGATGATTTGTTGATCACCAGTTGATCGAATTCAATGATTGTTGCAGTCAAGAGGATTCTACATGACAGGTTTTTGATGATGGACATGGTTCCTCTACACTTCTTCCTTAGAATCGAGATCAGTCAGGATGCAACAGGAATCAAACTATCTCTGGCCAAGTATGCACGAGATCTCATTGAGAGATTTCACATGACAGAATGCAAGTCTTCTCCGACTCCTTTCCTATCAAGAGTCAAACTTGAGGATGTTGGGGAGACTCCATTGGTTGACAACACATTGTACATACATCTTGTGGGGAGCTTGTTGTATCTCACACACTCCATACCAGACCTCTCCTATGCAGTTGGCATAATTTCAAGGTTCATGCAAGAGCCCCATGAGCTACATTGGAAGGCTACAAAGCATATCCTTCGATATGCATAGGTCACCATCACCTTTGGGATTCATTATGCAGTAGACTCTACATTATATCTCATCGAGTTTACTGATTCTGAATAGGCTAGCGATATCACTGATCACAATTCCACATCTAGTTACTCACTCATTCTTGGTTTCAGGCCTATCAGTTGGTCAAGCAAGAAGAAAGCTTCCCTTTCTCTATATTTAGTTGAGGCAGAGTATAGAGGGGTAGTTAACATAACCATTCAGGATATGTGGCTACAACATTTTCTCACTGAGTTGGGAATTCAGTTTCATTGGCAGATCGTCATCTGGTGTGACAACTAGAGCACTTTGAATTTCTATAGAGATCCAGTTCAGAGGCAGTGGACGAATCACATAGAGATCCACATGCACTACATCTGGGACTTAGTACACGAGGGGATAATCTACCTACAGTTATATCCTTCAACAGAATAGAGGGAAGACATCTTCACCAAGACCTTCACTGAGCAGAAGTTCCATTCTCTGTGAAGTCATCTTGGAGTGAAGGACACAGTTTCCTATAAACTATAGTTCTTATTTTTACATACATTGTACCTTGATGGGGGGGTTTTCCCATAAGGTTTTCCCTCTTTCCTCACTTTATTTCAGTGTAGCTTTTGTATTTGGGTACCTAACATGGCCTCATTGTCAGGACCCATTCTTTATTTTCACCATAGTGATGTTCAGGGGGGTGTTGGAGTTACTTCACACACACCTAGGATTTCTTTTTCCTAATGTTTTTCCTTGTTTATTAGTCATAATTAGTCATTAACCAGTCTCCTATATTTTAGGGGAGAATATTCCACCTGGAGAATATTCTCTTTCAGTTAACACTTCAGTTTGACTAGTTGAGATGAGTTTAGATGTTGCATTGGTTTTGTCACCATGCAACATTAGGATCATCACCATGCTAATGAGCACTTGCCTTGGGATCATCACCAAACTGGTGCATTACCTGTGATTCTTTGATATACTCCTCACTACTCTCTATTCATTCAGTTAATTGAAGACTAGTTGACTAGTTAACTCAGGTAGGTGGCAGTTCACTCCCGTAACTGCCAGAGAGACTAGACTAGGTGGTAGTTCACTCCTGTAACTGTTGGTGTGTGTCAAGATCACTCTAGAACACCACTATGGCACATTGGTTCTCCTCCAGTGCACATTCATTGAGTTATACAGAGTATATCATGTGTAAATTATTCATTATTCTTAACTGTTAATGATAATTCTTCTTCTTTCTCAATTTCTCTCTACAAATGTGTGTAGTATTTTCTAGCTAGATTTATTATGTGTAGGTTCAACACATTTACACACAAGAATAAAAGAGGATCACTATGTGTATTTCAAATTAATTGGTCATCATTTGATTTATTTGGTCTTGTATGTGGATGGCATGTTGCTTATAGGAAACAACAAAGAAATTATCCAGGATGTGAAAACCTAGTTGTCCTCTAAATTTGACATGAAGGATCTTGGTGCTGCAAATTTCATTTCAGGCATGGAAATTAAAAGAGATCAAGAAAATAGGAAATTCTGGTTAAATCAAAGAAAATATGTTGAGACCATATTGCAGAGGTTTAATATGCACGAATGTAAATCGATCAGAGTCCCTATTCTTGTAGGTGTAAAGTTGTTTGTGGATCAGTGTCCCAAGACACAAGAAGAGGAGGAGTACATGTCTTGTGTTCCATATGCAAGTGTGTTTGGAAATATTATGTATGCAATGGTCTGTACTAGACCAAAAATTACACATGCAGTGGGACTTTTGAGGAGGTATATGTCTAAACCAGGGAAGGAGCATTGGACAACAATAAAGAAAGTTTTCAAGTATTTGTGTGGCAATACTAGTTATGGATTGTGCTACCAAGGAAGACCAAGTTTGGAAAGAGTGTTATACATACATGGTTTTGTATATGTAGACTCGGCTAGATATCTAGATCATAGAATATATACAAGTGGGTATGTGTTTAACCTGTTTGGAGGAGAAATCAGTTGGATGAGAAAAAGACAATCTGTAGTGGCACTTTCAACTACATAAGTTGAATACATGGAAGCCACTCATGCAAGAAAGGAAGAAGTATGCTTACAAAGATTATGTTCAGGTATTTGTTTGGTACAAAAATCTATAAGGATAGATTGTGAAATTCGGAGTGCAATTTTTCTGGCGAAGAACCTAGCTTATCATTCAAATACAAAGAATATTGATGTTCAATATCACTTTGTGAGAGACATGGTTGAAGAAAAGAAAACGTTGTTGATGAAGGTGGACACTTTGAATAATGTTGCAGATTCATTGAAAAAATATGTCAGCATGAGAAGTTCTCTTGGTGTAGAGGATATATGGGCATTTCTACCTTGGATTGTTGACTATGTAACCTTGCAACCCCCACTAGAAAATGTCATTTTTTGACGGCTATTTCGATGCTCTTGCGACATTATGTCATAGATATTACGATGAATCTTGAGTCTCTCAAACGTCGTATCATGGAACGTGGAAATTTTGACGAACTTGAATTAACGTCACAAGAGCAACGACCGTAGGGAACTTCTCACAATTGCGACAAAAAAAGAAATATCGTTGCCAATATGACAATATAGGAAAACTAAGTGAAACCAACTGTGCATTGCAATTGTGATGACAATTTCCGTGGTCTATATAGCAAATTCATCGCAAGATTTTTTATTGTCGTCGAAATTGCGACAACAAACTTTCTTGGTTTATATAGAAAATTTGTCGCAGGATTTTTTATTACCGTCGAAATTGCAACGACAACTTTTCTTGGTTTATATAGCAAATTTGTCGAAGGATTGTTTATTACCGTCGAAATTGCGATGGCAACTTTTCTTGGTTTATATAGCAAATTTGTCGCAGGATTTTTTATTACCGTCGCAATTGCGATGACAACATTTCTTGTTTTATATAGAAAATTCGTCGCAAGATTATTATTGTCGTTGAAATTGTGACGACAAATTTTCTTGGTTTATATAGCAAATTCGTCACATGATTTCTATTGTGTGTCAAAATTGCGACGAAAAATATTTACTTAAAAAAAAAAACTTAAAATTTATTTTTGGGTGAAATAAATAAAATTTTATTTTAGAGCAATCTTGTGGGAATTAATGCTAACTTGAAAGTTAGGATTAATCCATGTTAATCCATTATGGGATCAAATATGCACTTGAAAATTCTTTTAAGATAATATATGGTAAGGTTGTGCCTCGGGAAGAGGCCAAATAAGGCCTCCAAATTAAAAATTTAGCCTAAAAACCAAAAGCGACTTGGAAATGTGTATGAAACTATTAAAATTTTTCTTAAGTTGTTTAGTTTCCGTGCCATAACAATACAACCATGAAAAATTGATTACGATAAGTCCCTGATGCCCAAAGGGTAGGGACTAATAAAATAAAACAAGCCTTGGAGAATACAAATGAAAATTGAGGGGATATTATAGCTATAGGTAAGCATGAATGTAAAAATAATGATGTTTCAAGGAACACAGTTCTAACACAATAGATTGCGTACATGATTTACTACAAAAAAATTTCATAATTATAGGAGGGAATTGAACTCTATTTTTAGTATGTTCCTAAACATTAATAGAAAGCAATTTCATCCTAAACATTAATAGAAAGAAATTTAATCCTTTATTGATTTTCTCATTTTTTGGTATTCAAAATCTATGGGAAAATTATATTGACACTAGGACCAACATTTGGTAAGCTAATTGTATGCTCTCAATATTGAAGGTATATATTCTCTTTATGTATATCTATGTGCATAAGTGTATTTAGTAATAACATAATGTTTTACAAGACAATTCATGAATGCTACATTAACATGCATTTTCTATAAGATGCTAAAATATTCATGCTCAAGTACCAAAGGGAAGTAAATGTACAATTCATGAATGCTACATTAACATGAATTTTCTATAAGATCCTAAAATATTCATCCTCCAATACCAAAGGGAAATAAGTACCAAAGAGAAATAAATGTAATGAATGTTCACTAAACTACTTCTCTCAACAAAGAACTATGATAATCCTCCAAAGAAACCATATTTCCATATGCATTCAATATGTTGATTAAGTCGATTCCATAAAATTGGTAGCAAGTAGCATTAACATGGAGCTTTCCTATTTCTCATTGCATTGACTACACTTTATGGCATTAACTTGGTGGTAGCTTGGAATTAACCATGAGGTTTTTGGTTTCTTGTTTATCATTTCTTTTTTCAAGAGTTTATCATGTAATTACAATAATGATCTAAGGAAACCACCATTCTAGAATAAAAATCACAATTGACAAGTTATGTTAGCTATAAGTAACCATGAATGTATGTGTGCAAAAGAATAATGATATCGTTGAGTGGAACATAGTTTTGGAACAACATATTTTGTACAATATTTGCTACACAAGGCTTTCATAATTTTAGGTGCAAATTGCATATTATCATTACCATATTAATAAATATCAATAGAAAACAATGACATATTATTTACCTGGTCCTCTAGTCGGCACCGTTGGAATGGATGTCAGCCTGTTCACCTGATCTTCAAGTCAAGGAGGATCAACTATGACATTCTCTGCCATTGAAACGTAAAAATTTATAAGTACAAAATTATTAAGTATATGATTAATATATAGACATTTTACCGTCGTGGGCTTTAGTCATAGGAACATCTTGGGGCTGCACCTCACTGGGATGGGGTTTCTAAGGAGCACCATGATATTATAGCTGCGTTGCACTATCAACGCTCTGTTGTCCAGTACTAATGGTTTCGTTGATAGTGTTTCTCCCTTGATTAAAACAAAGTAAGACATTAAATTATGGACGATATCAAACATTTACATATTTTATAAGAAACGAAAGGTTGATGTGAACTGATTTTTATTTACCGTATCCCGCAAATTGGATCTTGGAGTCTACCCCATGATTTTCCTATGATCAACCACAGCTTTCAGTTCCATGGTT
>JASDQU010103086.1:7009-39916 GCA_032191745.1 Picea mariana | reverse complement strand
TGTAACCCCTAAAATCATTGTCTGTCAACACCTAACTCATCTATCCTTAACAATATCTAACATTGACCCTATAATCTCAACCCCTATAATCATTGACCATCAACATGACCTAACTCATCTATCCTTAACAATATCTAACACCCAACCCTTAAAACTTGTATAACCTTTATACAAGTTATCCCATATCACCTCTGCCCTTAACCACTAATCCAATAAATCCTAACCCTTAACTCTTTTAAGCCCTACCTGTTAACCTCTATAACCCCTAATCCAATAAATCTTAACCCTTAATTCTCTTAATTGTTTTAACCCCTACATGTTAACATCTATAGAATCTAACCCATATAACCCATACAATCCTCAATAAATCCTAACCCTTAATTCTCTTCATTCTTTTAACCCCTACTTGTTAACATCTATAGCATCTAACCCATATAACCCATATAATCCTTGCAACTTTTAATCCATATAACCCATATAATCCTTGTAACTTATAATCCATATAACCCCTAATCCAATAAATCCCAACCCTTAATTCTTTTAACCCCTACATGTTAACATCTAGAGCCTTTAACCCATATAATCTATATAACCTCTAATCCATATAACCTTTGAAAACTATAACCATTAAACCCTATAACTCATATAATCCTCACCCCCATAACTTCACACCCTCAATTCTTATACTTTATAATATTTAACACTTAAAACATTATAACTCATGAAAACCATATTTCTTATAATACCTAAAAAAAACATTCTTAACATGTAAGTTATACAACCCTTAATATTAACTCCTAACAATTATAACCTTTATACCTCCTAATACAATGGCCCCTATAATGTTGAACCGCTAACATATATAAGACTTATAATACTTCATCCCTGACTACTCTAAATCATAACATCTCTAACCTATAACTCGTAAATATAATTGCTTATAGCAAATTCGTCGCAAGATTATTTACATTTGTATCTCTTGAAACAATATCAAATGATGCTTGGTGTTGGAACAGGGGCATACCCAGGGTTCAACGTTACAACATCGCACCAACAAAACCCTAACAAATGGCCCTTTAGGCAACACCTGTGAAGCATATGAAGTTTCACCCGAGGTAGAGGCAGGGGTGGTTGCAGGACTCAGGTGTCTGCAACCTTAGTTGGGACACAAATCTGTGATTCTAATCCTTAACAGAGCACTTAGCAACTACAGTTCATCAACATTCAACTTAGTATCTACTCCACCGATAAAACAAAGCATCGCAACATTCATTAAGATCTAACGTATCCAAGCACTTAGCATAAAGAGATAGATTAGATCTAACAAATTTAAGCACTAAGAAGGTTCACATAGTTCATATCTAACATACACATACATCATTAGCACAAAGCATAAACATATCTATTCATATATATCAAAGAACTTAGAAAGTAAATACATAAACGCATCAACACCTTGCACAAAGAAGAGCAACACAACATATACGTGGTTCACCCCCACTCTGGGGCTATGCCCACCAACTCTTCTTCTTTATTAGCTTCTTCAAGCTTCTTACAGGCGCATAGCATCAAGATCCTACTCCACAGAAGACAGGAGATCTGCGCGCACTCCGCTAGATCCTCCTTCTTCGAGCTAGGGTAAAGCACCAAGACTTCTTACAATTATTTGCATGTAGCTCTGCAAGTCTAACACAGTATGCACACAACACTTACAATCCTTCAATCACATAGATCTAGCACTTAGCCATTCGTAACTGCTATTTTCTTACATTGCCTAGACATCTATTTATACATACAACCTAGGCCTAAACATGGGTAAACCCATGGGCCGACATCCCATACCTGTTACATAATCCCAAATCCCAAAAAGGACCTAAAAAGGGGTCGAGATCTTGTGATAACTGCTTCATCTTGAGCTCCTCCTTCGACAGTCTTTCGAAGTCCCAAAATAGGTCAAACTTAACCAAGGATCTCCCAAATATTGGTCAAGGGCCAACAAGCCCCCAACACTCACCTGTGACTCATCCCAAGTCACTTTGATATGGCTAGTTCTACTTCGAAAGCCTCGATATTGGCTCGAGCTGCTTCGACCTACTATTGTTCCATGGCCTCTTGTTCAGTGAACTCTTGGATGACTTTGTTGCTCACAGGTCCTTCCATATGTTGTTCAGCTACAATGACAACCTGCTCTAGTTATGCTCCTCGGCCTTCGACCTCTGTGAACAATTAATAAGACTTATCTTGTACAGGTTGGAGCCTCCGAGTTACTTCCATAACTCTGCTCTGGATAGTGTGGATCTGCTACTGGGCAGTGTGTTTCTCCTGGGAGCACTTTGTTATTTCCACAACTGATAGGGGCTTTAGCTGCGCTTGTATCCTTTTGGCTTGATACTTCGCCTCTTGGAGCTGTGAATCCAGTGCCTTCAATTTTGGATTCTCAATGAGTTGCTCATAGGTCTGGGCACTGCGATCAATAAGTTTCTTACATTCCATAGCAAGGGATTTTATTCTCTCAACTGCGCTTTGAGAAGTTGCTTCTCTTTGATCCCTTACATCATGTGGAGTCTCAGGCACTGCGTGGAGATCTAAGTCTACTATGCGTTGTTGTAGCTGTTGGATAACTCCTACGAGCTACTCTACTTGCTACGTGACTCAATCCTCTATCTTTATTTCTATGACTGTCACCGAGAGAAGTTCTCTACTGACCACTTCTTTCACTTCGAGTTGCTCCATGAGCAACTGTTCTTTTCCTTGTTGTATCTGTGCTTTTTCTTCATCGAAATTTGCTTGGAGAAAAATCTTTTCCTATTATGTAGCTTGGCGCTGCTCTACAAGTACTCCTTGCACTTGCTTCAAGGCCATCTTCGACTATCTTAGCTGCTCTACAAGTACTCCTTGGCGCTGCTCTTCTTATGCTCATTGAAGGTGAGCTTCGACTATCTCAGCTAGTCGATGGAGTTGGGCTGGCTCATCTCCCAACTCTGGCTCTCCCGATGGCAGGAGCGTAATGGAGACTGCGCGGCTAGACTGAAGAGCCTGTTGTACCCCTCGGATTTTGACTCCAATTCTCTCATATATTTCTTCCTACTTGGCTTCTTGTTTCTCTTCTATTTCCAGTGAAGCATCGTTCAAGGATTCAATGATGAAGTCAAAATCATCGGAGGTGAGGACAGTCTGCATCTTGGTCATGCTAGCTTTCGATTACTATCGAGAAGAAGGTTTCGAGGGAGAGACCTTCCTCTTCTTTAAGGGGTCAACCTCATCTCTGGGCAGTGTTACTTCACTTGGTATATGTTCAGCTTCTACTTTGTCACGACCCCCTCGGTCAAGTGACATGGAAGTAGTCTTCCCTGAGGTACTGCTTAAGTTTCAGACCTCCTCAGTTTTCTTCTGTCTGCTGGTTCCGGGTGTATTCTGCTCTTTATGAGTGTCCTCTGTGTTGTCAAAATCAGATATCTCTGTGGGGTTGTCGGGGATAAGGAGGTCAACGGACCATTCCTTATTGATATCCTCAAGGTATTCTTCTGAAATTTTGTAATATGACTAGAGTTTCTCTTTATGTTCATCTGCTCGTGCTGTAATGTAGATAAAGTGTCGATCTGCTCTAAAATTCATTAGGGGTCGAAACCTTTGTAATGTGTTCAGAGTCATCCAAGGCTCGAGTTCGATGGCTCTCTTTAGTTGGAGGTAGTATGTATGAAACACAACATTAAACTTCCACTATTTGTTCATATCAGGTGAATACCACAGGGTAGCGATCTTCGCACAAGTGGTTCAAATGGCTCAATATCTGGGAAGGTCGCTCCTTCCGACATCTCCCAAGAAACAAATGCAATGAGAACCAGAAGCCAGCTAAAATGAAATTTATAACCCATATCATCTGCTTCCTGGAAATCTAGTTCCAACTGGTTAACTAGGTACTTCGCCCAGTTCATCTGTAGGCCTTTTGCGCGCGTCCCTGCGATGTCAACGACAAAGTCGGTGACCTGCGTAGGTCGGTTCTTCCTTACTAGCTTTCCATGTATTAGTTGGCGCGTAAGGTGCACTGTGCCACTCTGGAGGGTTGGCCGAATGGTTATATTGTCCCCAACGGCTATATTTCTTCACCATGGCGAAGTGCCATGTGACGTTGTTCTGATATTTCGACAAAGCTCCAATTTTGCAAATTTTCCTTCTGCGAAGTTCCCTCTAGAACCTTCTATAACTTCTCGATCTTAGCTCTCTTATTACTTAGCTTCATGGCCTTCTTCCCAGTGATATTCATCTCAGTATTCCGTTTTCCATTCCGATTATTATCTGCTTTTGGCACAATTACTTCGCGTTGTTGAGATTCTTTCCTAAGATTTGAGGGTGATACTTCTTCCTTATCTGGAATAGATACTTCAATCTTTTGTGGATCGTCTAGTGTTCTTGCAACTTCGATATCCAAGTCTATGGTGCTAGATAGCTCCAGTATGTTCTTTTGTTCTTCAATTAAGTGTGCGATCCTTCTAGGCATGAAATCTTTTAACTCTTGTTTTTTCTACTCTAAAACTTCTTCTTCTTCTCTCCTTCTGGCCTGGTTTATTTTAATCCAAGGTTTTCCTAGTAACATGGTAAATGGGGCGTTGTTCTCAATAAATTTAACAATATTGAAATCCTCCTCTGTCGAAGTCCCATTGGCATTCATAAATATCTAGGTGATCTTTCCACATAGGTTTATCAGCTTTCCTCTTAATAGACCTATTCCTCCTAAGGAAGGAATCATAGCAGGCCTTCCTATAGCTTCCCAAGTTCTTTCTGTCATAATTTTCACCTGTGTTTCCTCATATAGAACACAATCAATGTTGAAGTCTCCTATTCTTGCTTCAAGGAATTATTTTTCTTTGAACACCTTTGATAAACTGACATGTCAGTGATCATTCAGGGTTTCTCTCATATGTAGCAATACTTTCTCTAATTCTTTCTAGGGTTCTTCCATAATCTTATTTCCTGGACCTGCCTTAGGGTTTTCTTGTCTCATGTGCATTCCTTCAAGCTTAGCAATCATTCTAGGGAAATCCAATACTTCATGGTCCATAGCTTTGCAACAAAGACAACTAGGTCTTCTCCCAGGGCACTCCTTCGCAAGGTGTCGTGGTCTTCTGCAACTATAACAAAGGGTTAATCCTCTCTTTCTTTTAAATGATCCCAAGCCTTTCCTGTACTGCGTGCTAGGATCATAGTAGATAACCTACAAACATTTCTTTCTAGGATCCTACTTCCACTTGTTAGTCCAAACATTCATTCTATGCATAGGTATAACATATCTTTCACTATTCTTATCAGATCTATTCATATCAAACCTTCTTTCATCTATCAGCTCCCTAGTTTTCAATTTAGGAAAAATCTTATCAAACATACCTAGATCCATACTCTAGAAACAAAAATTTCTACTTATCTTACTTTTACAGAGCACAAAGCTTTCAGATCTAGAACTTTTCACTATTCTTACCTTTATCAGAGCACAGAGCTTGCATATCTTACCTCTTTTCTTCAAATCTGACCTCTTTTCTTTAGATCATACTTCTTTTCTTTAGCATAGAGCTTCACAAACTAGGTAGAGTATTGCACACTAGAGAAACCGATATAGGCACAAGGCTTTCACAATTTTAGGTCTGATCTTCGCACAAAGATTCTTTTTCCTCAGTTCCCAGCAATCACAGTTTCAGGTCCCGGCAACAGAACCATTTGTTGGCACATGGGCAGACGCAGGGTTCAATGCTATAATAGCGCACCAATAAAACCCTAACTACCAACCCTTTCAAAAACACCTGCGAAGAACATGAAGTCTCACCCAAGGTAGAGGCAGGGGTAGTTGCAGGACTCGGGTGTTCACAACCTTAGCTGGGACATAGATCTATGATTCTAATACTTAACAGAGAACTTAGCAACTACAGTTCATCAGCATTCAACTTAGTATCTACTCCGCAAATAAAATGAGCATTGCAGAATTCATTCAGATCTAACATATCCAATCACTTAGCATAAAGAGATAGATTAGATCTAACAGATTTAAGCACTAAGCAAGTTCACATAATTCATATCTAACATACATATACATCATTAGCACAAAGCATAAACAGATCTATCCATCTATATCAAAGCACTTAGCAAGTAAATACATAAATGCATCAACACTTGCACAAATAAGAGCAACACAACATATACGTGGTTCACCCCCACCCCGGGGCTACGTCCACCAACTCTTCTTCATTATTAGCTTCTTCAAGCTTTTTATAGGCACATAGCATTAAAATCCTACTCTGCAGAAGACAGGATATCTGTGCGCACTCCACCAGATCCTCCTTCTTTGAGCTAGGTTAAAGCACCAAGCCTTCTTACAATTACTTGCACGTAGCTCTGCAAGTCTCACACGATGATGCAGGAGCATCGTATAAATCCAAAGGCACATGCATAACCAAAGGAGACAGCTAGAAAAGCACCAGTGCACATTTTGAAATGTTTTGAAGATTAATGAATGGACATTAATGTAATAGCTAGGGAAGCGTACTTACCTTTTTGTTTTGGAGATTGTAAACAGATCTTGAGTGTTGCTCTCATCTGTCGAATGTAGAGGCATTTATGCGTAATGAATGTAAAGTAGGTAGATTTAAATAATAGATTAGATAGTTTTAGGAGGGTAGGAGGTAGGAGGGAAAGTGGATGATAGACACCCTTGACCCTTTGATCATTTGTAACATTATGATTCAGATTTCATAAGTTGTAGAGCTGCAAAGGAGAACAAAGAATTTTTTCATGCATTCTAGCTGTAGTTGTTTACCATGTATGAGAGCACTGGAATTATTGAAAGAAAATATTTGTTTCCAATCTTTGTGTTTGTTATGGCTATTGGAATTGCCTGTTGAACGATATGTTGTAGCTTGTTTGCATTCTTTGTGTGCATTTTATTTCAATGCAAATATGTGTGTGTATGTTCTAGGATTCTATGTTGAATATTTGAATTTTGGATAAGGGGAGAATGAGTTTCATTTGTTTCTCTTTATGAGAATGCCTGTAAGAGTGCAGTGGAGGGTTTACAAGGAGTGCATCTATCAGACCCTGAGTTTTACCTCAGAACTCTCAAAAGAGATTCAAACTTTGTCTTTACATGCAAGAATGTTAGCAGAGCATAGAGTAGTGCAAGGTGTGTGCAGGCTGGGTGAAGTCTTGGATTTTACCAAATCCAAGAGAGAAATTGAGGGACTGTTGTTTCAAGGAGTGCACAGAGTCGAAGATCTAAAATAACCAGAGGTTATTTGAAAACTGCTGCAAGGAGTGCGTGCAAGGACTCTTTTTGGAGGCCTTGAGTTTGCAAGTGAAAGCTCAGGAGGGTTAGAACCTGTGAATTGTTCCAAAGGGAGATGGAGGTTGAATTGTCTCATAGGAATCAAGTTCAGGAGGGAAGGATGCCAAGTCATTTGGCCAGAAGTCCTTGAGAAGTTGAATTGGACGGTTGAATTGCTTCAGGAGGAAGTGCCAAAATCCTATGAACCATTGGATCTCTTAGAACAACGAAGAGATTAAGATTGAGTGTCTTTTCAACACCCTTAAGCTATAGAGGGATAGTGACCATCAAGTCTGGATCAACGTGGGCCATTGATATCACATGCGAACTTGCGTATCGGAGTTTTGGGAATGGAGCGACAAGAGGTTTGGGGTCAAGTATCTTCGATCGCCAATTTGTGAAATCCTGATACGTCGTGGGCCATCAGATCAAGGGAGACATACATTCGTTGGATCTCGTTGAAGGCTAGATTTCAGAGTCAAGGATTCATAAGGAGAGTGTACAAGGGGTGGTTCTCCAACTCATGAATTCGCGAGTCATGAAAGTTTCTTGCGCCTAGGCTTGGTTGCGGTCACGTTGGAGAGGGGGCTTACACCATAAGCCCATTCAAAATTTTTCATTTTGGCTATTGCCAAGAGCCATGGCATAGTGTTTGAAGCGCCCCAACTTGCGAAAACCAAAATCCTATGTGGGATTAAACAAGGAGTTTTGTTAACCCTTTTCGTGGTCTAGAGAAGATCATGCATGGATCTCAGCCTGAGGGCAAGAGGTCTGCATCAGTTGTGGTATCAGAGCCCAGAACAAGTTCTTTGCTTTCTGTAGCAGAGAGAAAAGAGTAATTTTACAGCCATGCCACCAAGAAGGAGAGAAAGGGCTATGCCTGATCCAGCAGTGGAAAGAGAAATGCGTGAATTATGTGCCAGGCTTGATGCTATGGAGACAGCACAGAGGCGCACAATTGACACTGGGGATATCAGCAAAGCTGAAAGTGAAAATGAAGCTGAAAACGAGGGAGAAGAAGTTGCAGTCGAAGATGTTGCAGAAGAACGTTTATTCAAGGTTGTTGCTAGGATAGGTGCTAGGGAAAAAATGGGCATTCCAATGTACGAAGGCAACTTGGATGTTGAATAGCTTCTAGACTGGATTAGAGCTCTAGACAAATACTTCAACTATGAGGATGTCGAGGAAGACAAGAAAGTCAAACATGTCGTTACTAGACTTAAAGGACATGAAACATTGTGGTGGGATGAAATGCAGGTTGATAGACGTTGCAAGGGAAAGTAGAAAATCAAAAGTTGGGATAGAATGGTTACAAAAATGAAAGCCAAGTTTATACCCAGGGATTATCAAATAAATTTGTTTCGGAGGATGAAGAATTTGAGACAGAAGCTGATGTCAGTGAAATAATACACTAAAGAGTTCTATAGGATAAACATCAGAGTAGGTCATCGGGAAAGTGATGATGAGAAAGTTTCCAGGTATATGAATGGTCTAGGATATGACATTCAGGACGAGATGAGCATGATGACCATCCAAACCATAGAATATGCTTATCAGATGGCCTTGAAATTTAAAGAGAAGTAGAGCCGAAAGAAAGGTCAAAGAGGTCGAGGCAGAAGTCAAAGCAGAGGCAAGACGATTGCCTAGGACAGAACTCAGAAACCTAAAGAAGAGGGGAAGAAACCTCAAACTCAATCTGAGAGAGGAGGAAGCTCACAAGGGAAGCAGTATGAAGATAGAAATACTTTTCCTCGAACCAGAGGAAGAGGAAGAGGCAGAGGAGGTGAAGTGAAATGCTTTGTCTGTGGGAAAATCGAACATAAATCCTATGAGTGTCTAGATAGGAAGAAATATGGTGGTTAAAATCACATTGCCGAAACTCAAGGATGGAATGTTGAGTCAAAGGACACTGAGGGCAGAAGATCTTTGATGATGAGGACATTTCTCTTGAAACCAGAGAAGGATCCAGAGAACCTAGCCCAAAGAAATAGTCTGTTTCGAACAGCTTGCAAAACCAAAGTGATGCAAGAGCATTGCCAACATCAAGTGATCCAGCGCGGAAGAAAAAGACAGCTGGACAAGCCAGCACAAATTTTGAAATTCCTTGAATTTGATGCGCAATCTTAAATGAAGTCATTAAGAAGAAGCGCACTTGTATAATGTAAACGGACCTTGAGCGATTTCTCTCATCCTTAGTATATAGAAGACATTTATAGGAGTTAATGTCAATAGGTAGAATTGAATATTAGATTAGACAGTTTTTAGAAGGAGTGGAGGGAAAACGGATATAGACACCCTCATTGTGTATTGTAGAATAAGCATGAACAGAAAAGAGAGCATAGGGAGAGAAGCAGAGAGCTGTGTAGCAGACTCCATGTACAGAAGTTATGAATCAATACAAGAAGTTGTGATTCAGACTCATGGTGTTCACATATTCTCTGTGTATGCATCTTTGAATGTTATGTTCATGAATGGTTTATTCTTTCTATCATGCAGTTGCTTTTATGCTATGTATGAGGAAGAGTAAGGAGAATGAGCTTCAATTGTTTCTCTATCTGAGCAAGATTCCTACAAGGAGAGTAGTTGAATTGTCTGCAAGGCGTGCGTTGACAAAGGGCTCAGATAGTTTAGCTTTGTTCTCATTCCCTCAGAGTGCAGTTGGGCACAGGAGCCGTGCAAGGTGCACGCAGGCCAAGGAGAGTCTCATAGTTACGTATATGAGCAAAGCTATTGAGATACTGTTGCTGCAGAGCATGTGCAAAGTCAAAGAGCATTTAACACTTCAAGTGTTTGGAGGTTGCCGCAAGGAGTGCGTGCAAGGATCCTCTTTGAGGCTCGAAGTTGTGAGAAGCTCAGGAGGAGTAAAAGCCTTTGAAAACACTAAGGGGCATCGGAAAATTTGTAGTGCAAGCGGATAAGTCTAGGGAAGAGTCCTCGGTTTCCTTCGTAGAAATCATCAAAGGGAAGATACAGGTGGTCAGGAATCTGTGGGGAGGATAGCGAAATCCCGCCAGCCGTCAGATCTGCCAGAGAAGCGAGGAGGTTACGGTTGCATCTGGAGTTCAAGCTCAGTAGATTGTGGACCGTCGGATCTTCACATAGATACCCATCAGCCGTTGGATTGACTAGGAGTTGCACAAAGTTTAAGCTTCATGAACGGGAGGAGGAAAGTTCCGACCCGAGGTGTGGCCATCGGGATTTCGGCATTCGTGAAATCGAGAGTCATGAGGACGAGTGATCAGGAATCTTCATAGTGAAAATCCTGGAATCAATATGAGCCGTCCATCTTGAGGATACATGTGGCGATAATCGAGTGCCCATCGGTATTTCGACGACCGGGGTTTTAAGTTGACAAATAAATTGTGTCATCGGGGCATCGAGAGTCTCGAAATCTTGATGTTGAATTAAGGCCGTCCATCTTGAGGGGACACATGGTGAAGATCTAAGATCTCAGGAAAAGTCATGAAAGGGAAGACTCCATCAGAGTTTCGAGACTCGGCAAATTGGAAGTTCTATGGGCAAGAGATCGGAAAAATCCATGTTGGAAACCCCGTAAATGATCGGAGCCACCCATCAGTTGGGACACGTGGGCGAGATCGGAAGCCCATCGGCATTTCGGTCATCGAGACTCACATAAGTGAGTGTTTTGGCTGTGTAGTTGGTGAAACCCAGGGTTCAATCTGAACCGTCCATCCACTTGGGACGCATGTCGTAAATTCGAAGAAAGTCAGGGATCGACATTTCATGAGTCCTGGAGACAAGGAGGACTTGCAATTTGGAATCGCGAAGTCCGATTTTCCGAAAAGAGGAGAGCTCCATGTGGGACCCAGCTGACATCATCTCATCATAACGAGGCATTGGGAATTTCCATGGTGAAAAACCCGAAGCGGAGAGGACCGTCCATCTTTGAGGATGCGTGGCCGAGATCGAAGATTTCGGGAAATTTCCCTAAAGGAAGAGTCATTAATCGAAAAATCGAGAATCAGGAAATCGGGGATTCCATGGACAAGAGGTTTAATACATTTAGACATTTGAAACCCTAAATCCTGATAAGAGGTATGACTGCGGTCATATAAGAGGAGGTCACGTGGACTAGGGGCATATCCAGGAGGAGCTAAAGCAAAAAGGGAGCGCATCGGGATATCAGAGAACGGGAATTCAAGGAAGCAAGGGTTTGTGACATCGGGGATTGGAAAACCCCGAAATCCAATTGTGACTTTCTATTGTGAACGGAGAAGGGATCGGGCCTAAAGGTTGTAAGGTGTCAAAAAAGACCTGTGGGTCAAATTTAAATAAAGATTCCAGGGGAGAATCGAAGGAGCCACTCTGGCTCGAGGGTGAACTTTGAACGATCCTTAAAGACCGGGAGGTCAGCGCAGAGGCCTTTTTTCAAGGCAAGGGGTGAGGCTGCATCACAAAGACAGGGTATGCAAGGTCATAGTAGACAGCGGTAGCACAGATAATCTTGTATCTATGGAAATGGTAGAAAATCTGGAGCTGGAGACTATTGCACATCCAAGACCATACAAAGTTTCATGGCTACAAAAAGGACATCAGGTAAATGTCACTAAACAATGTTTAGTTCAATTTAAAATAGGAGGATATAAAGATGAGATATTATGTGATGTCATTCCCATGGATGTTTGTCATCTATTGTTGGGCAGACCATGGAAATATGACAGAAATGTGGTGCATGATGGGAGAAAGAACATGTACACTCTAGAGAAAAGAGGTAGCACGCACATGTTGTTGACGATTAAGAATAAAGAGGTGAAAATAGAGATGAGCAACACTGTACTTCTCATGAGTGGGAAGGAACTTCTTAAGGAAGTCAAGAAGAATCAAGACACACAATTCATTGTGGTTAGGAAGCCCAGAATTGTTTTGATCAACACTAGGATAGATGATTTACCGGAAGAAATCTAGGAGTTGCTGGAAGAATTTGTTGATATAGTAGTGGACGAACTACCTTGTTTGTTGCCACCTATCAGGAGTATAAGCCATCATATCGATCTTAGACCTGGAGCCAATTTTTTGAACAAAGAAGCATATAGGTTGATGTTGTAGGAGAATGAAGAAGTTAAGAGACAGGTCTAGGACTTAATGGACAAAGGATTGATTTGGGAGAGCTTCAGTCCATGCACTGTTCCGACCATGCTCAGCCCAAGAAAGGACAGTGGCTAGAGAATGTGTACAGACTCAAGGGAAATTAACAAAATTACCATCATATACAGGTTCCCATTTCCAAGGATGGATGACTTGATGGATTGCTTGAGTGGAGCAAAGTTTTTTTCAAAGATTGATTTGAAACGAGAATATCATCAGATTAGAATGAGAGAAGGTGATAAATGGAAGACAACATTCAAGACAAATGAAGGGTTGTATGAATGGCTTGTCATGCCATTTGGCTTGACAAATGCACCCAGTACTTTCATGAGGTTGATGAATGAAGTCCTGAAGGATTTCATTGAGAAATTTGTCATTGTATATCTTGATGATATATTAATTTTCAGCAAAACTGAAGCAGAACATTTAAATCATTTAGTTGCAATGATGAGGAGGTTACAACAAGAGAAATTTTTTATCAATATGAAGAAATCATCATTTATGAGGACATAACTCATTTATTTGGGTTTTGTTATCTCTGCAAATGAATTGACAATGGATCCAAAAAAGATAAATGCAATTAAGGATTGGCCATCGCCGAAGAGCGTGCTTGAAGTTCGAAGCTTCCATGGTTTGGCTAGCTTCTACAGGAAATTCATCCGAAACTTCAGTGGAATTAGTGCACTGCTGATGGATACGGTGAAGAAAAGACATAAATATTTTCACTGGACGGAGGAAGCGGAGAAGAGCTTCAACCTGCCAAAGAAGAAGATCACTGCGCAACCAATTCTGGTTTTTCCAGATTTCAGCAAGACATTCTAGGTTAAGTGTGACGCAAGTGGATTTTCCATTGGAGTGTCTTGAGCCAAGACAATAGGTCGATCACGTATTTCAGTGAAAAAATAAATGAAGCAAAGATCAAGTACTCCACATATGACAAAAAATTCTATGTAGTCATACAAACACTGAAGAAATGGATGCACTATTTGGTTCCCAAAGAGTTCATTTTGTACAATGATAATCACACTTTGAAATTCATGACTCGATAGGATAACTTGAACCAAAAACATGCTAAATGGGTTGAATACATGCATAATTTTACTTTTGTGATCAAACATATTTCTGGAACTGCTAACAAAGTTGCTAACGCTTTGAGCAGGAAATGTTTTCTTATGCAAGAATTCAGAGTCAAGACTTTGGGTTTTGATAACCTCAAACAAATGTACAGGGATGATCCAGACTTCAAAGAGTCATATGAGGCATATAAGAATCCAATTCTCAGGGATAGAAGCTAATGGACTGAATACATGATCTAGGATGGATTATTGTTCAGGGGAAATCAACTATGTGTTCCAAAATGCTCCATGAGGGAGAATTTGTTGAAGGAAAAGCACAACGAAGGATTGGCCGGACACTTCAGTCATGACAAAACATTCTCAAATTTGAATGGCTCATATGTCTGGCCAGGGATGAGGATAGATGTGAAGAAATTTGTGGATAGGTGCAGAATTTGTCATCACACGAAAGGAAAATGGCAGAATACAGGGTTATACCAACCATTACCCTTACCAGAAAGGTCATGGGATGTCGTGAGCATGGATTTCATATTGGGACTACCAAGGACACAAAGGGGATATGATTTAATATTTGTAGTGGTAGACAGATTTTCAAAGATGGCACATTTCATACCATGCCAGAAAACTAGTGACACAACTCATATTGCGAACCTGTTTTTCAAGGAAGTCGTCAGACTTCACGGCTTGCCAAGGAGTATCATTTCTGATCGAGATACCAAGTTTGTAGGACATTTCTGGAGGACCTTATGGAAGAAGTTGGGGACAAATTTGTCTTTTAGCTCAGCATATCATCCTCAGATGGATGGATAGACAGAGGTCATGAACAAGAGCTTGGGAGATTTGTTAAGGAGCTTAGTGACTGAACACCACAGTCAATGGGATCACATTCTGCCATAGGTGGAATTCACTTACAATGATTCACTCAAGAGAAGAAAAGGGCAGATTCCATTCCAGATTGTATATGGAATACAACCAAGGGGAGTTTCTAAATTGAAATATTCAGAACAAACTGAATTCAGGAGTGCTAGTGCAGAGGATTTTGCAGAAGGAATGAAGGCGCTTCACAGCAGAATTAAGGAGTGATTATAGAGTTCAATTCAAGAGTACAAATGTACAGAAGATCAACATAGGTGATCACTTCAATTCAAAGTTGGTGATTTTATTCTTGCACATTTGAGGAAGGAGAGGTTCCCAAGGGGAACATACAATAAGCTGAAGATGAAAAAGATTGGACCGTGCAAGGTCATAAGAAAATTTGGGACAAACACATATGAGATTGAATTACCCGATGGGTCGGAATCTCACTAATATTCAATGTTGCGGATTTGTACCCTTATAGAGATGAAGAAGAAGGAACAAAAGATAAACAAGAAAATATTCAATGGACAAAACAAATGCGTTTAGTTGAAAAGCCACAGATGGAAAGCATAATTGACAAGAGGATTAGTAGAAAGACCAGGAGAAAAGAGTATTTTGAATACTTGGTCAAATGGAAAGGACATCCAGTTGAAGATACCAGTTGGGAGGATGAAACAACAATTCAAAAGCATGGATGAATAGTGAAGGAACTCATGAACAAGATTTCATGAAAATTTTCAAGCGAGGGAGTATGATGCAGGAGCATTGTATAAAGCCAAAGGCAAGCGCCTAACCAAAGGAGACAGCTGGAAAAGAACCAGTGCACATTTTGAAATGTTTTGAAGATTAATGAATGGACATTAATGTAATAGCTAGGGAAGCGTACTTACCTTTGTGTTTTGGAGATTGTAAACAGATCTTGAGCGTTGCTCTCATTTGTCGAATGTAGAGGCATTTATGTGTAATGAATGTAAAGTAGGTAGATTTAAATAATAGATTAGACATTTTTAGGATCATAGGAGGTAGGAGTGAAAATAGATGATAGACACCCTTGACCCTTTGATCATTTGTAACATTATGATTTAGATTCTATAAGTTGTAGAGCTGCAGAGGAGAACAGAGAATTTTTTCATGCATTCTAGTTGTAGTTTTTTACCATGTATGAGAGCACTGGAATTAATGAAAGAAAAGCTTTGATTCCAATCTTTGTGTTTGTTATGGCTGTTTGAATAGCCTGTTGAATGATATGTTGTGGCTTGTTTTCATTCTTTGTGCGCATTTTATTTCAATGCAAATCTGTGTGTGTATGTTCTAGGATTCTATGTTGAATATTTGAATTTTGGATAAGGGGAGAATGAGTTTCATTTGTTTCTCTTTATGAGAATGCCTGTAAGAGTGTAGTGGAGGGTTTGCAAGGAGTGCATCTATCAGACCCTGATTTTTACCTCAGAACTCTCAAAAGAGATTCAAACTTTGTCTTTACAGGCAAGAGTGTTAGCAGAGCATAGAGTAGTGCAAGGTCTGTGCAGGCTGGGTGAAGTCTTGGATTTTACCAAATAAAAGAGAGAAATTGAGGGACTGTTGTTTCAAGGAGTACACAGAGTCGAAGATCCAAAATAACCAGAGGTTATTTTAAAACTACCACAAGGAGTGCGTGCAGGGACTCTTTTTGGAGGCCTTGAGTTTGCAAGTGAAAGCTCAGGAGGGTTAGAACCTTTGAATTGTTCCAAAGGGACACAGAGGTTGAATTGTCTTGTAGGAATCAAGTTCAGGAGGGAAGGACGCCAAGTCATCTGGCCAGAAGTCCTTGAGAAGTTGAATTGCACGGTTGAATCACTTCAGGAGGAAGTGCCGAAATCCTGTGAACCATTGGATATCTTAGAACAACGAAGAGATTAAGACTGAGTGTCTTTTCAACACCCTTAAGTTCTAGAGGGATAGTGACCATCAAGTCTGGATCAACGTGGGCCATTGATCTCACATGTGAACTAGCATATCGGAGTTTGGGGAATGGAGCGACAAGAGGTTTGGGGTCAAGTATCTTTGATCGCCAATTTTTGAAATCCCGATACGTCGTGGGCCATCAGATCAAGGGAGATATACAGTCGTTGGATCTCGTCGAAGGCTAGATTTCAGAGTCGGGGATTCACAAGGAGAGTGTACAATGGGTGGTGCTCCAACTCACGAATTCGTGAGTCACCAAAGGTGCTTGCACCTAGGCTTGGTTGTGGTCACATTGGAGAGGGGGATTACACCATAAGCCCATTCAAAAATTTTCATTTTGGCTTTGCCAAGAGCCATGGCATAGTGTTCAAAGCACCCCAACTTGCGAAAACTGAAATCCTGTGTGGGATTAAACAAGGGGTTTTGTTAACCCTTGTTGTGGTATAAATAAGATCTTGCATGGATCTTAGCCTGAGGGAAGGAGGTCTGCATCACACGGTATGCACAGAGCACTTACAATCATTCAATCACATAGATCTAACACTTAGCCATTCGTAACTGCTCTTTTATTACATTTCCTAGACATCGATTTATACACAAAAACTAGGCCTAAACATGGTTAAACCCATAGGCTAACATCTCATACCCGTTACATAATTCCAAATCCCAAAAAGGACCCAAAAAGGGGCCGAGATCCCACGATCTCTGCTTTATCTTGCGCTCCTCCTTTGGCAGTCTGTCAAAGTCCCGAAATAGGTCAAACTGCCAAAGTCCTTGGTCAAGTTTGACCTATTTTGGGACTTTGACAATTCATCAATTCATCGTGGAAACCATGAATTGATTCATTTCATATTTGGTTTATCAACTTGAAATCTCAAATCGATACTTTGCAAGATAGATGGACCTTCAGTCAAATACAAATATGAAACTTGGAATCATTAACATATCTAGTAGAACATATGAAAAATAGGGTTTATGGTTTCCACGATGAATTGATGATGGAAGAAAGTGGGTGTGTCAGTCAAATTTGAGTCCAGAAACCCTCCCATATTGTTAAGGCATGCAAATAGTCTATCCAGGTCAAATTTCAATGCATACAGATACAGTTTGAAAACATTTCAACCTTGGCCCCATTCACATGTCATTGTTTCCCTTCTCTAGTATCTTGATGGTGTTGATTAAGCAATCAATGAAATAGAGGGATTTTTCATCACAACTATGATGTATATACATTGTATATACATTAATGTAGAACCTGAAATAAAAATGAAGAAATACTGACGAAAGCCTAAAACTTGCATCAACCAAATTGTGTACTTTGAAAGAAAATTAGGGTTTATGGTTTACGTGATGAATTGGTGAAGGAAGAAAGTCGGTGTGTCACTCAAATTTGAGTCCAAAAACCATCCCATATCGTTAAGGCATGCCAATATTCTATCAATGACAAATTTCAATGCATACAGAAAATTTTTGAAAAAATTTCAACGTTGGCCCCATTCGCAGGTCCCTATTGTTAGTGTCTAGTCCTCGTACAATTTCCATTCCTCGTTCCTTGTTCCTCATTCCTCGTTCCTCTATCCTCATTCCTTGACCATGGTGTAGTCCCCAAGATCCATTATTTTTGTACAAAACATACTAATGGTATAAAATTTCCCACACAAAGACCAAATTAATATCCACTACATAAGTCTTTTGTCTTTTTTCAACGACTATGTAACGAATCTCAATTCTAATAAGATTCAAATAGGACCTAAGAACCTTAAGTTCTTTCCTTAACCATGGGTGACATAACACTATCATTCGATAGTAAAATTGTTACTTTTCATTGTAAGGCATCTTGTGTACTGAGGGCTTGAGACACCATATCCACAAAGGAAACATACCAAGAATATTTGTCTTATGAACAAGATATGGTACTATCCATTTTGAGGTTTGGCATAGAGATCTTTCTTATAGAATACACTACATTGCACCATAATATAAGCCCTACACTCCTTTCAAACCATGTAACACCATTCAAATTAGACACAATATTCTTGCGACGAATTAGTTATACTATCGACGAACTTCAAATTCGTCGCAAGATTATTTACATTCGTCTCTCTTGCAACGATATCAAATGATGATTGGATTCATTTCATATTTGGTTTATCAACTTGAAATATCAAATTGATACTTTGCAAGCTAGTTGGACCTTCATTCAAATACAAATATGAAACTTGGAATCATTAACATATCTACTAGAACATATGAAAAATAGGGTTTATGGTTTCCATGATGAATTGATGATGGAATAAAGTGGTTGTGTCAGTCAAATTTGAGTCCATAAACCCTCCCATATTGTTAAGTCATGCGAATAGTCTATCCAGGTCAAATTTCAATGCATACAGATACAGTTTGAAAACATTTCAACGTTGGCCCTATTCACATGTCACTGTTGCCTGCCTCTAGTATCTTGATGGTGTTGATTAAGCAATCAATGAAATAGAGGTATTTTCATCACAACTATGATGCAGATACATTGTATATACATTAATGTAGAACCTGAAAGAAAAATGAATAAATACTGACGAAATCTTAAAACTTGCATCAACCAAATTGGGTATTTTGAAAGAAAATTAGGGTTTATGGTTTACATGATGAATTGATGAAGGAAGAAAGTGGGTGTGTCACTCAAATTTGAGTCCATAAACCCTCCCATATCGTTAAGGCATGCCAATAGTTTATCCATGACAAATTTCAATGCATACATAAACTGTTTGAAAAAATTTCAGTGTTGGCCCCATTCGCAGGTCCCTGTTGTCGGTGTCTAGTCCTCGTACAATTTTCATTCCTCGTTCCTTATTCCTCGTGGCTCGTTCCTCATTCCTTTACCATGGTGTATTCCCCAAGATCCATTATTTTTGTACAAAACATACTAATGGCATAAAATTTCCCACTCTTGAGCAACTGAATCAAAAAACATAATTCACCAATATTAAATATTAGTTATAACGTACAATATGGAGGTAATTATAAATATTTATAATTTATGAAATAAATTATATTAATATATTAATGAGTATGATCATATACACAAAAAACTAAACTTTATGTGTATTATTAATATAAATTTTCAAAATTATTAATATATAACCTCTCATTTTTTTCATTCTACCTTTCCCCAACAGATGCTCCTGATCTTCAAATTTTTTGATGGAGTTCACATCCCAAATGTGATCCATTGCTTGCATAGTTGGAACTGCTAATTTAGGAAGATATTGACTAATATACACCATGGATTGATAAACCATATATCCCTCCACCATAGAACCCTCAGGATGTGCTCTTTATCTAACCAACGCCTTCAATCATTTCAAGTGCCTCTCCACCATCCACATTGACCTTGTGTGAACAGGTCCACAAATTTCAATCTCCTTAACTTGGTGTATGAGGTAGTGTTCTTATGCATTGAAAAATGTAGGAGGTATATACTTTTTCATTTCCCACATTAGACAAGGAATTTCTCTCTTTCAATATTTTATATCATCTTCATGGATTTATTTCAGTGGCAACCATCTACATGAGATCATGACACAAGAAAATAGCATCTTTCAACATAACATAATATAATATATTACATTACAATAAAAACATGTGTCATTAAGTACATTAATAATTTGAAAGAACATTTTGCATATAAATCACAACTACATCTTACCTCATGTATTTTCCAAGATCATATATAACTTGTTTGACGTTGTTGTCAAAGTCGTTTGGGAGAGATAGTAGTAGAACATACTGTAACAACAAAATTAATTGTTATTTGTTTCGACCAAAGTAGACAAGAAAAAATAAAAATAAAATAAAAGATCTATAAGGCCAATATATATAAATATGTATACCAAAATTATTACTTTAATGAAGGTATGCCAATCATGTGTTTTTACCCCACCAAATTCACCTTTCTTCATTAAGATATTTTTTATGTTTGAAGCAAAACCCGTGGGAAATTTAATTCTTTGAATGACCTATTTTACATCATTGCTTTGTTTCTCTATTAATAACCATGGAATGTTATTTCGGTCTAGTACTCCATCTGATCTATTTGAATATTGGATCACACTTCGCATTGCATGATTGGCTTCCTGAATTTCAGTACAAATTTTGACAATTTTTTCTTTGTCCCTCCTACCATCTATGATTCACCATAACTTTTCAGTTACATTCTTCCTGATATGCATTGTATCAAACAAATGAGTCATTTTTAGCTCCTCATAGTAGGGAAACCTCATGAATTGAGTGGGATAATATTTCATTCCTCACGAAAGCCCATTATTAATACCTTCATGATGATTGCGACCTTCATGAAGCATAAAAGAGATCACAAATTAAATAATTATCAAATACGGTAAAATAAATTCAATGATTAAAATAAACATTCAAAACATTACATGATCTATGATACATTATGAAATTGACTACCTTGACGATTTCTATTATATAACAACCTCCATAGGTGAGGTGTCATTCTTCATGGTTTTAAACCAGTCTCTTCTTTCCCATTGAAAATATGTTTTTCAGTAGTACGATACCTATGGTTCTTGGGAAGAAGGTGCCTATACTCATCAAACACCATCTTTCCTAAACTTTTTGAATGATGATACTTCATCTTAGGGTCACAAACTGGACATGGAAATTTACCCTTTGTTTGAGGACCTACAACAAATGGATTAATGTCAATTATACGATGAGATTATTTAAAATTTAAACATGCACCATGATAACATTAAAATATTATATAGCATTAAAGAGAAATATTAGAATTCTACATACCACAAAAATGTGTTAGTCCAGGGGCATCATGAATTGTCCATAAAAGTATTCCACAAAATTTAAATTTCTTCTCCCCGATTGGTTTACATATGTCATACATTGTGATGCCATCCCATAACTTTAGTATCTTGTCGATAAGAGGCTCGATATATCCATTCATATATTTAACCTGGTACTTACCTAATTGTTTGAAATTACACATAATTACTATAGGAATGATATCATGTAATATATATAATTAAATAAATAAACAAAAGATATTATGGAAAAATTGAAACAAATGAAAATGTTAAATTCAAAAAATCAATGTAAACAAATACCTGGAACAATCATTGTCAACATTATGTGCTCCCTCTTTAATGACATCCAAGGAGGAATGTTATTGTTGATAACAAAAATAGGCCGCACTGAGTAAATAGACCTAATCTCTCCAAATGGATTAACACCGTCAACTGCCAATGAAAGCCTAACATTACGAGGTTCATCTTTGAAATCTGCCCATTTTTCCTCAATTTCCCTAAATGAATAACCATCGGCAAGCATTCGAAGAACACCATCTCCACTTCTGTTACGTGCATGGTAATCCATAAATTGTGATATGCATTCACACCTGAACAATCGCTGCAAACGTGGAATTATGGGAATATGATGAAGAACCTTTCGAGGCACCCTTTTTGTTACTTGATTGGTTCGATATCTACTAATAAGACATTGCGAACATTCTGTTTTCGAAGCATGTTGTCCATAATATATAATATGGTCATTAGGACATGCATCTATAGTTTTATAATTTATTCCAATGTCTTTCATGATGGAATGCAAACCTCGATATGTGTGAGGTAAAATATTTGACGACGGTAACAAAAATTTACCTAACAATCTACAACATAACAAATAACTAGTTAATGTAAGAATATTAATCGTAAAAATTGCATTCTTATTTTACACATTAATTGACACTAAAAACAAATAGAAAAAAAAATCAACATTTATGTATAATATGAGATGAAACATATTACATACCTTAGTATCTGTGTCATACAAGTGTTCGACAAATTATTCATAACCTTTAAGTTCACTAGCAATAATGTAGTGGAGAGAAGATTTGCTCTTGATCCTTCATAAAGTCGTTTATTTGCCTTTTCTAATAGAGGCTCATCATAAATACCAGCATTTTCCCCATCCTTATCCGGCTGTGAAAACAAATCTTGGATCATTTTATTTGTCCCATCATCTTCTTCCATGAGATCCTCATTTTCTTGGGTCATGATGATGTTCCTCAGCTTGTACAACATCTAAGGCAACATCTTGTACGCGACGTCTAAGGCAACATTTTTTACAAGGGCAATAACATCTACCATCACCCTTTTCACCCGCTTTACTTTTTTCCCCACCTCTAACAACATTCTGCAACATTATTTCGCACAAAAAATCCCTTTCGTAACCGTCGTTGTTATAGCAAGATTGTCACAACATATTTAAATCGTCAAATATTTATAGTCCAATTTTAGGTCACAATCGTCGCAATTGCGATGACCGTGACCTAAAAATATTTCTTTTTTTTTACTTATTTATTTGTCATTTTTAATAGTCAATTTTAATGTTAGGTCAGTCCTCGCTCTTGCGACGAACGTTGACCATATTAATTTAAACAAAATAGATTCATCACTCTTGCGACTAACATTGACCATATTAATTTAGTCAAAGTACATGCGTCGAGATAGCGATGAATATGGGGTGGATTTAGAAAAATTGAACTTTTTCTCTTGCATGTTGCGACGAAAGAGTACTTTCGTCGCAAATTTTAAAATATGTAGTAGTGCCCCTGTATGCAAAGAAAACAACAAGTGGGAGAATGTTGGATTCAGCGGCAATGCCCAAAAAAAATATGGTAGTTTTTGCGTCCATTTTTGGGCAGTTTTTCAACACATGGTTTTTGCCAATGGTTTTTGCCAATGGTTTTCTATTTCTTGTTAAGGAATTATGGTTGTTGACTAATCCAGGTTATTGGAGTAGGGTTTTGGATGCTATAGGATCCCATATGTATATTTTATTATAAACAACGTAGGTGGTGAATGAATATAGAAAATGTTGGTTTTCCCAGTTTGGGTTTCCAAGGGAAAAATATGTGTGTAATGTGTGTATTTTCCATTGTATCTTTTTTGTTCCTTTATTGAAAATATGTTCGCAGTAAATAATTGTACAAGGTTAAAATATACAATATTCACCCCTCAATCAAGAACACGAAAACAAGTAATGTTATTGTACATTTTTGTGGGACCTCTATGATACATTAAATAGTAGTTCCTTTCTATCTAATAACAGGAGTGTGAATTCAGGGGTGGAAAATGCAGGGGGGATTATTTATGATCCCAAAATAAATCAAGAAGCAAGTTTCAAATGGGGATTGGGAGAAGCTTCCAATAATTAAGCTAAGGTTGCAGTTCTCTTCCAAGGACTTATGATCCTTGATGAAAGAGGATGAAAATTGAACCAATGTTGCATTGAGTGCATTGTCAAGCAAAAGATGAAAGAACATAAGGATGGTGGAGCACAACCACCCCAAGAATTGTTTTTTCTATGAAGTTGTGGAGCTAAGACTATTTTTTAGAAGGAAAAGTAGGCTTCTTGATGACAATCAAGTACCAATTTCCAATTTGAGAAATAGGGTCTCTAATCAAGATGGAGCTCAAAAATCGGATTGAGAAGTTGGAGGATGACTATGATATGATTTAGAGATATTAGAGATTGTGACTCCACAAAAAAAGAAACAGATTGAGAAGTTGGAGGATGACTATGATATGATTTATCACTATCATCTAATTATGGGGCTAGCTAGGATCACTCAGTCTGATTCATTCCCCCCTAAGGATGTTTATTGGGCCTATTCCTGATATGGATAGAGGTAAATAAATACTTCAGGAAGGCTTAGGGAAGTTGGAGATGCATATTGTGGACCAAGAGCCCAAGAAAAAAAAAGAAAACATGCAAGAAGTTGATAATGGGAATTCTTTTATTTGATTTCAGGTTCATCTATGTATTGCAAATTAATTTTGATTTTAAGCCTGATTTATAGGATTTATACAAGTAGGCCTCTTGGTTATGCTTTTAAAATAGTTAGAACAGTATAGTCCTTAGGAAATTACTTTGAATTTTGGACAATCTTTGAAAGACAGACTTTCAGAAAGCCTAATTTTTTTTGTATTACTATGATGTACATTGTAGCCACAACAACTTTTTAATACAAATCTTAGCCTTTCAAGTTAAATAATAATAATAATAACGAGAGTGTGAATTTGTAGATAGAACTTACATATGTAATCCCATGTACAATGACATGAGTGCAACTTGCATTATATCGATCCACTTTTAATCCACCATTATTTTCAATCTCACCGCTTCCTTCCTTCCTTTCCTTCCTTTCAGTCTTTTTTCTTCCTTCTTTGGTAAGCCTTTTCAGGTGTGATTTCCCTCCAGGATAAGGAAAATTTGAATTCTCTAACCCAGTAGTAGAACTCCATCACTTAGCTAGTCCCATAGTTGAACTCTCTCCCTCTCTCACTTACTCAAAGTAAGTATTTCCCTCCACCCTTCTTCTTCTAGGATATGTAGGACACCTCGAGGTTCTATTCAGCCCATAAAATCTTATCTTACTGAAGTTGTAGTGGAATAGTAATGTTCTAAATTTCCCTTTATTTCTAGATTTAGAGAATCCATTCCTTACTATGAGGTGTTCTTTTACAGTTGTAAATAAGGTGTAATTCATGGTTCCCAAGGCCATCAATGGTTGTTGGATTCACCGGGATGAAGGCGTGTGACTTGGGAAAAATTTGGGGTTGCTTTGGAGGGAAGGGGGCCTTGGGTTTGGTCATTGAATGTTAGGAAATTCCTATTTTTCAGGAAATTTTTAGACCTAATTTTACCCCCCCCATTGATTCTTATTAGTTTCCCTACGAACTAATGAAGCATGGCTTGAATTCGAGCCTGATTTGGTTAAGGGACCCCTTGGGCTTGAAACCTGGAAGGTTATTCACTCATACCAAACAACCAAAATATGAATTTTGAATCCTCCATGTTGTATATAATTTCACCACCTTTCTTCTTCCTTCTATTTGGCACAAATCGGGCTCTAGATGAGCGAGCTATCACCCCGAAAAGGTTTAGGGTAAAAGTCTAGTTGGATGGTTGATCAAGGAAAAATTTACAACTAAATCAGAAATATGGGTTGAACACCAGATTTGACAGGCTTATACAGGCCTACATTCCTATAGCTGAAATGGTTTTCCCATGTTTGGCTTGATTTGGCCCCAGAAGCCTCCAATTAGGCCTCCCTTTTGGCACATGTTTCCAGGCCAATAAGGAGTCCATGTCACTCTGGAAGGTATCACTAAAAATATGGGATGAATGAGAATATCACGGTTGCATTCTACACTTCACCCTGATCATTTCTACTATTTACGGGAAACAATTCGCCTCTGGATGAGGGAGATACATAATTAATAAGGGCCAATGTCCTTGGGGGAGGGTATATTAATTTTTTAACTGATAGTTTAGAATTCATTTTAAATTTTATTTATTTCAGTTATTTATTATATAAACAAGATTAATTTTATTTTATATAATATATATTTAAAATATATAAAATGTATAAAATTTAAAATAAAATTAAAAATATATATAAAATTAAAATAAATAAAATTAAAAACAATACAAAAAAAACTATATATAAAAAACATGATTCAAAAACCCTGTCAACAATATCTTATACCAACCCCTAGTCACCCTGTTAAGCACCTCGACCACCCCATATGACACTCACTTAATCATTTGGCACATATAACTAGCCCCGACCCACGGTCATTCATATGACCAACTTTTACAAAGGGTCAGGTCCTCTCATTAGAACTCACTGCTCATAAAACAATTTCAAATATTTTTCAAAAACCATCGATGGGATAAGACCCCGGTCGACCTGTTATGCATACAACTAAACACAAAAAAATTTAAACAAAAATTTGGACCCCCCACCCCCCTCGAAGAACCCCCTGGTCACCCATATAACCATAATTTCTAGGTTCATCTTCTGTTGTCAATAGTTACGACCTTGCCAAAATTCAGTGGTGGTTTCTTTTCTAGCCACCTTTCTCCTTTATTTACCTTTTGTTGGTGGTCGAGGGAAGTGGCACGGGCTGAGGGCATTGGTGGAGGAGTGAAGGTGGAGGTTTGTTGGAGGTGACCGCTCAAAGAGGAGGATCCCATGGCAGCAAAGGATGATCTCGACTAGGTATCCCTTTGTTATGGAGGAGGGTAGATTTCTTTGAGGTTGAGCGATAGATGAGGCTAGGTTTTGAGGAGAGGTGCATGCGAGCTCGGTGAATTGAGCAGAGGGCGGAGAAGTGGTGGGTGCCCATGAATGAAAGAACATGGTGGTGATTGGGGTTCGCAACCATGGGAGATGAAGGCTCAACCAGGGTTAATGTGCTGAGAAGAGGTCATGGAGGAAGAGGGAGGGAAACGACCCAATGACTATGTGGAGGTCACAACCATGGGTGGTGAGGTGGTCATGCAGAGGTGTAGTTGCTCGCAGGTCAACGGGAGAGGAGAGGGTGTGGGTGTGGAGGGTCGATGAGGACTTCAGTCCTAGAAATGGTGGTCGATAGGTGGCCCACTGTGTGGGTGAGGGTGGCCAATGGGTGGCTCAACCACCAATTGAAGTTTATTGTTTTCAAAAAATGTGGGTTTTTTCACTATAGTTTTGAATTTTTCAAGTAATTCATGGGGAAAAGGAAGGAGGAGGATTCCATGGTTTAAACCCCCTGGAATCAACTTTTGTATGAACATGCTTGCAATTAAAAACTCATGATTTTCTCTTTAAGGAGGCCCTATAGGCTTGGGCTTGGTGCCTAGGAGGGGTTTGAATCCCCTCCTCCTTGCAATTTGCACACGAAACTAATGAGAATAGAAAAGGAATCATCTAATAGTCATGACCACTCAGCTTAATAACTTTTCTCCAGCAATCAACATAGAAACCAGGAGCTAGAACTTTGAACCAACAAAAAATAATTCTGAATCATACCAAGAATAGAAAAAATAATTTTGACCCACACCCAGAACAAAAAAAAAAAAATGAACTAGGAAGATAAACCCCATCACAAACATAAACAACATTTATGCAGAAGAGGAATCACTGGCTATGGAATACATGTTCTTTGTTGCTACTAGTTGACTATTAGGGCCTACTGCCATGGAAACTCTGAACCTATTTCCTAGAATCTCTCTGTTGCAGGTCACCTGAGTTACAGATTGACCTCCCTCTCCATCAACCAAAGTGTCAAATAACTTAAGAGAGGGGAGAGGGGGAATTGTTTTTTCCATAAAATTTAATTTTTCATTTTCCTAATTTGCATGGGAAAGGTTGATTGGCATGCCCTCCTTTTTCTCTCAATTTTTTAAATTTTCTTATTTTTAAAATAATTTTCTTGAAATTCATCATTTAATTCATCATTTTTAATTATGTGACTAATTATTTAAATTTTTTTTACCTGACAATCAAATTAGTCATTTATAGTTGTGTTGCAAAAAATTAGTAGAATTTAGTCATTTTTAGTTGTCGTGAATAAAAGTTTTAGTCACAGTTATTTATTTGCCAAATTCTACAAGTGGAAACTTTTTGTTATACACCCAAATTCGTCACGTGTGCATTCTCTACACATGCAATACCAAGTGCACATACAACACACCAGTATTCAGTGTGCACAACTTTTATATCGAGCACTAATATTTAGCATGCTCAAATTTTGGGTTTCGCACATCATTATCTAGTGCACACAACTTTTGTGTCACGCACAAATATTCCACACAAATTACATATTTTCTTTGCATCATGCCAGTATTCATCATGCACCCTCTCACACCCAATAATCAATGTGCATCTTCAACTATTCTCAATGCGGCACCAATATTCCATGTGCATGCATTGCGCACCAACACTATGCATGCGCCAATAATTATGCTCTGTGCAATGCTCGTATTCAACACGCGCTCATTGTGCATCACCAGTATTCAATTTTCACACCCTGTGCACTATTATTATGCATGCACCCATCAATTCTACATGGAATCCATGTTCACCATGCATGTACTTCACTCCTATATTATGTGTGCTCCACCATTTCTATAGCCCACATTTCCAATATTCATTGCACACACTCCACCCATCGATATATTCCATGCACCATAAGTCCTCCATCGCAAGGTGCCAAAAGTTAGTACGCATGCATTGCGCACCAATACTTAGTGCACACGAGTCCTTTCTTCACTCAACTGATTTTTCCTTATTTTCATCTTGTGACCCCATGACCATCATAAAAATTATTTCCTCACCAACTTCATGTTGTTCTCTAGCCCATACAAGTCCAGTGTTGAACCAAAATCTCTGATACCACTTTGTAATGTCTCCACATCAAAAATTTGAACTCTGATACCACTTTGTAATGTATCCATCCTCCTAGCTAATTTTCATTACCACATTGTAAATTCTCCACTAGTGCAACTCACTAAATAAAGTTTTGATGTCAATTATTTCTTCTGTGAAAGAAACTCATTGGAACCAATAGCGTGCACAACTGGCCTTGTGCGATGTGCAGCTACGTTTTCCTAGTGCACGCAAAATCGTCTCGTATCTCACACAACAACTACGTCTTAGCGATTCTGCACACTCAACCATCATTATTTCGGTTGTGTCCATTGTCCCTCGGTACACACGACATTTCTAGATTCTCTCTAGAACCCATATGATTAATGTTGAAGTTACTTAACAGATAGCGACTATAGTAGCAGAACGAGCTCATAATACAACTATGCATGCAACCATTCCTATGTTGTGCATGGAGTTTGTCCCATTTTCATGCGTTGAATGATTTCCCTGCATGCGTGGGATCTATCCCATTTGCACGTGCAGACTAATTTCCATGCATGCATGATGATTTAGGCCTTGCCTCAGAATCCCATGATCGTTACCATGGAATTATCTAACAAGAAACACTTAATAACTACCATGCTCTACATCTTCAACATTTATGCAAAACTAACAATACATGCATAATCGGCATAATTATGCACCATTTCCATAAATGGAAATAACATAAGCATTCATAAGTTAAACAATGTTTAAACACATATAACCTATCATGGCCCATGCCCTGCATATGCAGCAAACATACAATTCTACAACATATATAATCCACACACAACTATATATACAACTGTAACACAATATATTTAACATGTATATGGACAATACTCAGAGAATAATACACATAAGCAACCACTTATCTTTTTTTTTAATCCACCAAATTCACATAGACCTTAGACATTTATGCCAACCATAGACTCTGCTTCTCATAAACTCAACAACAGGTCACCCCCGAGATGGGGCTAAAACTCCACCTGGGAAAAGGAATCTTGACCCAGATAAGGTCACTCTAGCCTCAAGAATACTTAGACTCTGGTGCCAATTCTAATAGCCATCCTACAGTCCCTCATTCCCCACATGCTTATCCCACCCCAAGAACTATGCCCCTTCTTTTCTAAATAGTCCTTCAGCTGCCGCACTTCCCTTTCGAGGCTTCAACAACATGTCGAACAGGAAGTCTGATAGCCCTGTAGCTGATGCTTAACACCCTAGGAATCCATTCCCATCAGTTCTCTCATCTGAAGAGAATGTTCATGGGCTTAAAAACCCTCTTCTTCAACAAACACGGCCTAGAATCCCACCTCTTTGACCAACACGGGACTGACAACCCACTTCTTTGACCAACATGGGCCTAACAAACCGCTTCTTTGACAGACATGGGCATGCTAACCCGCCTCTTCAATAGCATATAGGTGTTCCCAAGCACATGGTTATGTGATGGCAACAAGTTATAGCAAGATACATATGCTTAGAAGAGGAAAATTGGTCTTCCTGATGAAGGAATGAGTGAATCCCCTTTAAATAAACTAAGGCCCAATAATATATTTTCATGACTATAATTGTACACTTGTCACCTTAAGAGATAACTTAGCTCCACTTGGTGACCCATTCTCATTCCTTAGGAACTTAGGATAAATACATATCCCATAATTATACTTTTGGAAATATTGTTCAAATATTCCCTTTAATCTTCACACCTCCTTCCCATTCTAGTCAAGTTTTACCCCTCGTCTCTTTTTGTCTAATTGGTTTGCATGCAATGATATTTTTTTATTAATATTTGAGTGCAATTACATTTTACAAAAATAGGCGCACTAGCCTTTGTCGCAATCTAGGATCTCCAGTCTAATAACCTCATAGCCACTCTAGCCTCAACATACATATATACAAAGGCTCTCCAACCCAAAAAAATCCTAGCTACAAACATGGTTCGGTGTGCACTTTAAAGTGATCCTTGTGCACTTACTCCGGTGCATGCAAATCTATGAAACAAGCGTGCAGTCTTCCCTTTGTTCACATGCATGAAAATCCTCATGCACTTACCCAGGTGTGCACAAATATATGAAACAGGTACACACTCTTCCCTTGGTGCACGTGCACTAAATTGTACTCAAAAAGTGTGTGCCCACAACTCACTAGCCTATATGTACATTTACAACTAGATTTTGGGCTAGGGTATTACATTCCCCTCCCCTTATTTATGCAATGTCCTCAGTGCATTATGTACAATAAAAAATTCAAAAGTCTTCAAAAATATATGGGTACTCTATGCGCATAGCATCCTCGTGCTTCCAAGTTGCATCATCGAGACCGTAACAAGTCCACTGGACCTTCACTAATCCTATTTCTCAATTCCTTGTTAGTTTGACTTTCCAGTCCAATATGCACACTGGATGAACTCAAAAGTCGCCTTCTTTCTCCACATGAATCACATTCCAATCAATTACATGATTAGCATCATGCACAAACTTTTTAATCAAATATACATGAAACAAATTATGAATGCATATAGAAGTAGGCAATGCAAGCATGTATGAGACATGACCAATCCTCTCTAGGATTTCAAATGGCCCACAATAATGTGTTGCCAGCTTTGAACAATTTCCCAACTTTAGTGAACACTTCCTAGCTTTCACTTTCAAGAACACGTGGTCACCCACTTTAAATTATCTGTGAGTTTTTCATGTATCTGCATATCTTTTCTGCCTGTCCTAGGAAACCTTTAAAAAAAATTTTATTTTCACCATTTTCTCTTCCATTTCCCTTAGAAAATATGGCTCAAACAATGCTTTTTCTGTTGGGTTGTCCCAACTCACTAGTGTGTTTCACTTTGTGCCATAAAGTGCCTCAAATGGGCTAATATTTAGAGATGATTGATACCCATTGTTATAATAAAACTCAACCAAATGTAAATAATTTTCCTACTGCATCCGTTTTTCCATCATATACATTCTTAGAATATATTCTATCACTTTATTTAACTTTCTATTTTCCCATCTGAATCTGGATCGTAGGTTGTGCTAAAATTCATATTTTTCCCAAATCCTTTAAATAATCCTTTCCAAACATTTGATGTGAACTTGGGATCTTTGTCAGGCACAATTGTCTTAGGTACACCATGAAATTTAGTAATTTCCCTCATATAAATATCAACAATGTTAGTTTCCTTGTGCGTGAACTTTACTGGAATAAAGTGGGCATCTTTAGTAAGCTTATCCACCACTACCATGATGGAATCATGTTGCTTGTTTTCTCTGGGCAGCTTAGTGATGAAATACATAGTTACAACTTCCCATTTCCACTCAGGGATGGGAAATGGTTGTAACAAACTAGTTGGGTGTCTATTCTCAACCTTTACTTTCTGACATTTCAAACACTTGGCAATAAAATCAGCCACTTATTTCTTCATACCTAGCCAATAGTATTGTTTCTTGACAGTTGCAATTGTCTTTTGGCATCCTGGGCACCCGACATAAGGCACATTGTGCATTTCTTTTAATATCATATTTTTCAACTCTTGATAATATCGTACATAAACTCTACCCATGTACATGAGGATTTCATCCTCTTTTATCTCAAAATATTCAATTTTTTGTTGCAAAAAACCTTTTTATAGTTTTGTATTTATTTCCACATAGTGCTAATCTAATTGTGTAGCCTCTAACATTTTGTCTTTCAAATATTATTTGTACATGGTAATGGTTGTAGCATTCATATCATGCACTCTCCTGGTGAGTGCATCAACCACCTTGTTCTCTTTACCCTTGATATGATTAATATCAAAGTCGTACTCACTAAGGAATTCTAACCACCTACTTTTCTTGGCATTTAGAGTTGGCTATCCAAACAAATATTTCAGACCACTATGGTTTTTCCTCAACTCAAATCTTCTTCCCATGAGGTAGTGCCTCCATATATTCAAGTCATGCACTATGGTTTCCAATTCCAAATCATAAGTAGCATAGTACATTTCATCCTTTTTTTATTTCCTTGATTTGTAGCACACCACATGCCCATTCTGACTAACGACTCCACCAATCCCTTCCTTGCATGCATCAGTGCACACAACGAAGTCTTAATTAGGATCAACAATTCTAAAAGTTGGCGCACTTGTCAACAAACTCTTCAAGTGTTGGAAACTCCTTTTACAATCAGGAGTCCACTCAAATCTCACACATTTCTTTTGAAAGGATGTGATTGGGTGTGCAATATTTGAGAAGCCTTCAATAAACCTTATGTAGTACCCTGCAATCCCTAGGAAATATCTCACCTCTATGACATCCCTTGGTGTTGGCCATCCTTCAATGGATTTTATCTTCTATGAGTCC
>JASDQU010103085.1:150350-181174 GCA_032191745.1 Picea mariana | reverse complement strand
TAAACTAGTCAAAAAACAGGTGTTCCGGGTAAAACAGTCATAACTTTTTCATACAGACTCCAAATGCAGTGGGACAACTTCCATTGGAAATAGTACGGACTTTAGTTTCTTGTGTGCGAGTTTCAGAATCATATGTTAAATTTTGAGCGCGGGGCATGCTGTACAAGTTGGGTCTTCTGAACAGACCAGAATTGAATAAAGTTTTGTTATCTCTCATATATGCTTGGGTGGAAGGAAGGGGAAAGGATAGAGAGTTCAGATCTCTATTGATATTGGATGATTTTATCTTCCTCTTTGAGGTTTATCCCTCCCTTTACATTTGGAAGCTGTAGCTACCTTTGGAAGTCATTACTTCCCTTGAACAAAAACTATTGATTATTTCTCATATATTGTGCATGGTGTATTGTGGTGTATTGGTGTAACTCTTATACCATTGTTCATTTCTCATTGGATATAATTGAATGKTTTAATTATAAGTTGAAAAAKGTTTTAAATTATACTTGATACTAATTCACCCCCCTCTTAGTATCAACAAGAACACCACTTGAGGATCCTTTCCTTGACATTTGTATACCTTGAGGAGTGAGTTCTTCACTTGGAGACCTTATCTTAAATATTAGATTAGGTTGCTTGTGGGCTTAGTCCACTTTAATATTGTTGGCCTCCCTCACTTACTATATATAAAGGGAGGATATAGTCATTAGTTGTAGTAAGCATTGCATATTTCATTAGATCATTCATGTCTTAAAGATGAACTGATCTAGAGTGTTTGTATTTGTATTTATGTAAGGGAGAAAGATACTAGGTTTTGTGAGAGGAAAAAACTAGAGTATACTTGAAATGATAGGGTTCAATTCCTTTTGTAATAAGGACCTAGGGTTTGTGGCAAGGAAATCCTAGAGGAGAATTGCAACACTTTGCTTCAAGCGATTTTGTGAGGCAAGCTTGGAGAAAGATGAAGGGGTGGACTTGTTGTCATTGATGCTAACTTGTTGTTGAGACTTTCAAGTGGATAGTATTAGCTTGGTGTGATGCATTGTTAGGCCATAATTTCTAGTTAGGGTCTTATATTGATGGTGGATTCCCTTGTTAGGGTTTGCATGCATTTGAGAGACCTAGATTGTGATAAACTTAAAGGACTACCTTGTACCAACTTTTGATAATTTGGTGTCATGTACTTATAACATCATTATCATTTATATATGAAGTGTATTTTCTTTAAAAACTTTGTGTACTTGTAGATCTTATTTTTAGCTTATGTTCTTGTGGATATTGAGTAATTTCTATTGCTAGTTATGTACACTAATTTAACACAACAATGAGCATATTTTGTTGAGTCGTTTGACAAGTAAATAGAAGCTAAAGAGGGAAAAAAAATTGTTGTAACAAATCCAATGTTTATAAGTTATTTTCAAATCTATTATATGTTGGGATTGTGCCCTTAGTGTCAGAAACACAATTCCTTGAAGTGAAAATGTTTGGTGTTTATTTTCATCTTATGTATTTGGTTGCACAAAAGTGAAAGATATACTATTGTAATTTATATTTCATATTCATCCCTAAGGTTAAAAGTTCAAAGGAAATAGATCTAGGGAATTTCTAAATTTTCATAAAGCATGGATTTATGAAATTTCCACATGGTATCATAGATTATTTGACTAAGATAACTTTCTTGGTAAAAAGATAGCTGGGTGGCTCAATTGTTCTATAGTTGGGAGAGGTGCTTGACCTATTATAGGTTGTTGGGTGTGAAACCATAATGTGTTTGAGAAGAAGCGATTGAAACCTATAAGGGTAATATACTTTATTTGTTGTAGATTTTACAAGGATGATAGGTTGGAAGGATTCCAATTTTACAAATTGAAAGTGTAAGTTGCAAATGTTATTGGAATAGGTTGAGCTTTGGGAGCGTCTTGATGCAATTATTGTTGCACCTATCGATCCAAAACTATTGGTTGAACATACTGAGGAGGAAAAGGAAAAGAGAAATGTTCAAGGTTCATTGAGGGATCATTTGATCATTCAAATTACAAGGAATAATAATTACAAAGAGATATATGATATTTTGGTTGCATTATACCAAAGTGAGTCTCTAGGTATATGCACATGAGAAACAAGATTTCAACCATCTATGTGAGAGACACAAATATAGTGGTTAGCTACTTGGACAAGATTAAAGAGTTAAATGATTAGATGGCCACCATAGGGATAGAAGTGGAGGAGGAGGAGTTGGTTCTTATTTCCTTGAATGGGTTTTCATCATCTTTGAAACCCTTTTTCCAAGGTGTTTGTGCTTGTGTGAAGTTACCTACTTTTGATAATCTTTGGGATGACTTTGTGTTGGAAGAGATAAAGTTAGAATATTGTTCAACTAATAAAATATAAGTAGAATACATATCACTTATTGAGAGGATGAGGAAGGGAAATAAGAAAGGATAGAAGAAAGGTAAGAAGGAAAAATTAATCCAAGGTGAGAAGAATTTGAGTAATTTAAAATGTTTTAGTTGTCACCGGAAGAGGGAAATTCTACCATCCAATGTCCAAAGAAGAAGAAAGGGAATTCCAAGCGGCAAAGAAAATCTACCTGGAGTATAGAGACAATAGAAAGAGTGGATGAGTTACAATCCAAGCTTGAGACATTTTTCTCCATAGCCTCTTGTTTATCTTCCAACACTGTGTCAATTGTTGGGTGGCATGTGGACAATGGGGCATCAAGATATATGAATTATGATAGGAAAATCTTAAGCAAGATTTAGAAGAAACACTTATTTCATGAAAGGGTTGGTCTACATTTCCTTCTAGATGCCATGAATGATATTTTCTTGGTTCTTGGTTTGAAGATAAATATCCTTTTAGTTTCTTTTATGATATATTTTCAGTGTAGGGTTTCATTTAAAGGATGATATTGCACTATCAATGATTGTAGTCTAGCAATTCTAAGGACTTTGGCTATAGGTGTGCTATATGGTGTACTTTATGAGATACTTGTTGATGTTGTAGAGATTATACATTCCAGTAAGAAGTTGGGTGAGCCTGTTGGAAATATTATTGTCATTGATGTCAAAAACAAGGGAAGTATTACATAATTGACTAAAGGTTGTCATAAATGACAAAGGGGGAGATTTGATGATTGACATTTCTGTGGTGAGATTTTTCTTCAGGTTGGTTCAAAATATCGACAATATTGTTTGTTAGAGATTGATGTTTCAGATCCACAATAGGATCCATGTTTAGGACACATATTGTTGGAAATATTGTTGTCATTGAAATCAAAGATAGGGGGAGACTACATATGTTCAAGATAAATATTGAAAGATGGATATTGTTGTCATTAATTTCAAATACAGGGGGAGACTACAGATGTCCAAGATAAATATTGCAAGATGGAGATTGATGGAAATATTWTTTTTGTATTTTTGATGCTCAATTTGGGTACCATATATTTGAAGGCCTTTTTACTCTAAATACCTAGCTCAAATGGGAGCATAAGAAATATGGTTGAAAATATTATTTTGATACCTTTCTAAYGGTATATGGCACTCCCTCTAACTYCTTAGGAATGAGGAGATATGAAATATTTTTTTAGGTCGGCCCAACCAAAAAGTACAGATCGACCCAACCACTTTTTACAAGTCRGCCCCATAAGTGAATGTGGAGACACTATAAATACATKATAAATGTGMACATTTGAAGATTATCCAACAAGAAGAGAAAGAAAAATCATGTAGAAGAAATATGGGGTGTGAAAGAGGAGATGGGGAGTATTCTTGGGGTATAAAGGTGCACAAGAGGAGTTTTCTTGGAGTTTTAAGGGTACACTATGAAGGAATCAGGTCTATGATGCTGCAAAGTGCATTGTTTTGAGGTTTTGATGATGCGGTCAGAAATTATATTGTAGGAATGATGCTACTAGGTTCACTAGGGAATGAAGGCTAAATATGACTAGGGTTTGAAGCTATGTCTAGGGTATGAAGCAAGGAGAGGCRTTGGAGCATGAAAGTTAAGGGTATGATGATGTTATGGAATGCATGAATTATGAAGCATGCAGGTGAAGTTAGAACTATTATGTGTATGAATATTTTAGATTGGTTCCTATATTAGTCTTACTAAGTTGGTGCTCAGTTGAGGAGATTGGTGTCTTCAATAGGTTGGTACCTACATAATATCTTGTTGAATTGGTGATCATTTGAAGAGATTGGTGTCTCTAGTAGTTTGGTTCCTACACAATATCTTGTTGAGTTGGTGCTCAATTGAAGATATTGGTGTCTCTATTAGGTTGGTGCCTACAAGGTTTGTAATAGTATGTTGGTGCCTACAAAAATTTATAAATATAAGTTTTGTGGTTTTCTCCCACAAGGGTTTTCAAATTAAACTATGTGTATTGTGATTTGAGTGTACATGCATTTACTATTTTAAATTTATTGAATGATTGATGAATGCTTATTTAAAGTAAAAATTATATTATATCGATTCACCCCCCCTCTCAGTATAAGCATAAGTTCAACAAAGACTTCTAGTTTTGAGGAGGCCCTATGAAAATAATTTATGGCATGAATCCATGGATATAGGTTCAAAACCTATTGTGGAATCAGTAACTGATTCCAATATTGCAACTAAGTTGATGGGAGTATTAAAGATTACCAAGACAAGGTTGTTGGATTCTCTCAAAAAGAGGGAGTTGACTTCAATGAGATTATTTCTGTAATTACTAGAGGATTTTCTTGGATAGAGGGAGTGGGCCCTATTGATGGTTTTGAGGTGCATGGGCAAGATATCCATGTTAAAATTTTGTTTGATGACTTGTGTGGGATGGTGTTTTCACTATGAACTTGGTATTTTGGGATGGATCATATTTTCAAACTTTTTAATCTTTGTCATTTTGATAGATATGGTCCACTTGTTTTGGACTTATATGGATATGTGATCATACTTACATAAAATATTGAAGAGCTCATGTTATAGTGTCTAAATATTTTGTTCCATGAAGTTGATGTGAAGGATGTTGAAGTTTGGTAGTTTGATGTATATCCATGGTTATGTTCCTTAAAATTCAAAGGTGGGTAAACCCCTAGTAGAGGTAAGGTGGGTAATAGATGTTGTCATAATATATTGTTTTATTGGATGCAATGAGAATTCTAAAGCTTATAAGATCTAATTTCTAGCACAGTGGAAGATTGTGGTTAGATAATATGTGATCTTTGATGAGGATGTATGGTCATGTAGATCATAGGTATCTATTTCATTTATTGAAGGGAGTGAGGAGGGCGTTGTTCCATAATCTTATTTAGAGGCAAGAGGAGCCARATCTACATGTGGGTGAAGAGATCCTAAGAAAAGATACATACTTACCCTCTACTTCATCATGTAGGAAGCAAGGATAGCTTCCTCAAACATTGCAAATGCACATGATCATGTAGGAGTACCTAGATATCCAATGAGTGTGAGTATACCTCCTAGGATATATGCTARCCATATTGTATTGGCTACTTCCATTTGTGAGCCTTCCAATGTTTTTGAGGAAGTGTGGTATGATGCATTAATGGAGAATGAATATTTTTAGGTGATAATTCATTTTCATGGGTCAATGATTGATTTTGAAACTACAACGAATGTAGAATCACACATGACAAGTTTAGTTTTTACTTAGAGGGGCAAGACTAGAGTTGATGAAAACACTTTCCTCTCAAAGAGGGAGTGTTCATTGTTGGATTGCTTCAAAAGTGTTTACATCATGCTAAGGGTACCTTCATGTGATGTTTGGTGCATGGTGAAAAACTATACCCTTGGTTTTATGTTAGAGATTTTGGTTGATGACATTTTGAGAGATTCCAATAGGTGGTTTCTTGACCTTGGACTTGTTGTTAGATGTGGCACACTCCTTGATGACATGGTTATATTATTTTACATTCATATATTCTACATGGTGAACCTGTTGAGGAGGATTCTTGCTTGCATGGGTGTTGGGTCTACCTTGTAGAAGGAGTGTTGGACACTATGAGGGAGAGTGCTTATCTATAGGAGTGTTGGGACTACTTGGCATGCCTTACGAGGATGGATGATTGACTTGAGAACACTTGGGTTGATGACATATTACTTGGGGTTATATGTGGGCCTAAGACACATGTTGAAGAGGAGAGTTGGATCAAGGGATGTTTTTATTGGAGAGAAAGGAACCTTATGATGAGGATCATTTGACACTTGGATCCCATGCTTAGATAATGTGCCACTTAAGGAGCCTTGTCTTGACATGTGTACATCTTGGAGTGAGAACACTTCACTTGGATACCTTATTTTGAGGATTATATTAGGTTACTTGTGGACTTAGTCCACTTTACTATTGTTGGCCTCCATCACTTATTCTATATAAAAGGAGGAGAGATTCTTTACTCGTAATAAAAATGTGAGAGTTCATTAGATCTCTTGTATATTTATTATAAGATTCTCTTGAGTCTTTGTACTTGTATTTATGCAAGGAAAGAAGGTGCTAGGGATTTTGCAAAGAAAAAAACTAGAGGAGACTTGAAATTCTAGGGCTGAATTCCTTGTGTAAGAAGGACTTAGGGTTTGTGGCTAAGATACCTAGAGGAGACTTGGAGCACTTTGCTTGAAAATCTTGTGTGAGGATATCTTGGAGAAGGTTGCACTTGTTGGTCTTGATGCTAACTTGTTGTTGAGCCTTTGGAGTAGCTAGGGTTGAAATCCTTGTGTGAGAAGGACCTAGGGTCTATGGCTAAGATACCCTAGAGGGGACTTGGACCACTTTTTTTGAAAAACTTGTATGAGGAAATCTTGGAGAAAGATCAAGGTTGGGATTGATGGTCTAGATGATAGCTTGTTGTTGATCCTTTGGAGTGTCTAAGAGTAGCTTGGTGTGATGCCTTGTTAGGCGATGATTTCTATTTGGATTTTGATATTGATCGTGGATTCCCTAATTAGGGCTTGGATGCATTGGAGAGTCCTAACTAGTGATAAGCTCGATGGACTATCTTGTACCATCTTGTGATAAGTTGTTGGTATGTACTTGTAACTTCATTGTTATGTATATATGAAGTGTAATCTATTGTCCAAACCATTTGTACTTGCATAATTTATTTTTAGCTTATGTGCTCATGGACATTGAGTAGTTTCTAATCTTGGTTATGTATGTCAATTTAACATAATAGTGAGAATCTTTTGTTGAGTGTTTTGACAAGTAAATAGAAGCTAAATAGGGAAGATTTGTGGCTATAACAAATTAGTTGTTTATAAGTTATTTTCAAAGGTGTTATATGTTAGGGATTATGCCTTTAGGGATGCAAACATAATTCCCTTGAAGTATGATTATTCGATGTTTATTTTCATAGGTAGTCTTATATGTTTCATTGGATAGAATTGAAATATATAATGTTGTCATTTTTATTTTAGATTCTTCCCTAAGGAAGAAAGTACATGGGAAATAGACCCAAGGAACTTTGAGGTTGAGATGAAATTTTTGAATTTGCATTAAGCATAGATTTCCAAAATTTTCATAGCCTATCTTAACCATGGGCATATCCTTAGAATAGTTTAGGCTTCAAGAAGGTAAATCAATCATGGATGTTGTTTGTCTAGCATAGGAAGCATTACACATGATTACATAAAATTTTATCACAACTTTTGTATCCAAAATAAACATGTCCAAGGCATATGATGGGGTTAAATGGTTGTATCTAAGGTTTGTCATGATCCACATGAGTTTTTGAGTCAATTTCATGAGTTTTTGAGTCAATTTCAATTGAAGGGTTGAAAACTAGTTTTTCTTGGTCTACTTTGCAACACTATTTAATAGGGCAACCTCTTCATTTTTTCAATCCTAATCGTGGATTGCACCAAGGTTATCCCTTCTCTCCTCTTCTTTTTTAACACATTGTAGGACTAATTAAATACATCAAAGCACTAAATGCAAATGAAAATTTTAAAGGTATTAAAATAGAAAAAAAAAAAAAAAAAACGTTAACACACGTATTGATATACTTATTTTTATCATGGATTGATGAAGGAGAAAAAAAAACTATAAAACTAGAACTATTATCTATAATGATAATAATAGTAATAGATTCAATAAATCTTAATAAAGAAGCTCTCCTCATTCTTAAGGTTTCATAATTAAGAAAGATTAAGATTAATTGTTATAGATCATTATTGTTGAGACTTCACATCATTAAATACATTGCCAATAAATGCAAGGACATAAAATAATTTAATATTGACTACTAGTTTATTATTACTAAAATTAAGAAAGGATGAGACAACTTTTATATCTGGTACACATCTCATAGCACATTAATATGATGGGACAACTTCTTTTTTTAAAGTAAATCAAGACTCAAATTGATAGATCTCATTAATAAATGATGAGGCAATTTTTTTAAAGTAAATCAAGACTCAAATTGATTGATATTTACATGATTCATGTTTGTTGAAATTATTCATAAATATTGGTGTCAATGTTGATTGATTACTCATCTCCAAAAGCACAAAATGAATGTAATGTATAGAATTTGCATGTTATTTTCTTAAGGTGAATGTGTAATGTATGGAATTTGCATGTCATTTTCTTAAAGTGAATGATTTCAGATATTGTGTTGTGAGAACTCAATGATTAGATAAACCCCAATAAGAAGACTCATAATCCCTTTTTCATCTTTACTCTTCAATCCAAAGCTCGAATGAATGGAGATGACTTCTGAAGTTTTGACTTTGAGATTGACCAATTAATTCGGAAATACAAACTAGCTTGAAAGTTATTGACGTACAAGTATGTGCATATATTGTACTTGGTGCTTGTTACTTGACCAATATGATTTTTTACTGAACTTTGGGACGAAGTTTTCTCGAAGGAAGGGTCTATGTCATTTCTTGCATTTTTTTTACCATGATTGGTTTGGTTAATATGTATATGTTTAGTGTTGGATCCTCTTAGTTTACTATGTGATGATAACATATCATTTATCAAAGTTGATTAATTTTTGAGATTTTATATGTGTAGATATAGATATGGACGGAGTAGGTTAATTTGGGAGTAAATAGATCTGTTTTTCAGGTAAATTTTTGGATCTGAATTCAACAAGATTTTTAGGGGTAGTCTGAGTTTTGTATGGATCAAAATTCTATGCATTTCAAAACCTTATCTCAAGGTTTTTGTCCCATTTTAAACTAACCCGGATGCTTAGAAAATCAATTAGAGTTCTAAATTGATCGGAAATTTAAAAGTGGGCCGCCGAAAAACATGCCGAAAAAATAACTCAGAAAAAAATATTGCTCCTGAGTTAACCCACTCTTATATGAATACCTTTTTGTATATGCACACACGCATTAACAACATGTATATAGTGCATTTATTGTGTACAGATGCATTGGTTTGCATAACCAATATGTTTGTTAGATAAATATGAATATATATTGTTGTGAAGGCATCATTGGAACAAAAGAAAACAGACTCTAAAATCTAGAAGTGTGTTGGCTATGTTTCTAAAGGTGAGAATATTTGCTTGTGATTTAAGTCATGATTATCTAATTGGTAATGTATTTTAAGTATGTGTGTAGATTTTAAGTATGTGTGTAGATTGCAGGATCCCTTGCCTATCTATTAAATTATGTGGATGTGGTATACTATGCAATTGGAAAGATGAGAATAATCAATAAGGTTTGTTCATATGTGTGATTATGGAAGATGATGTTGAAGTAATAAACAATGTTTTAGATTGTATGTTTAATTGAAAAGATCTAATAAATATGTATTTATCAAAATTGACATGAATACAGCAAGAACACTATTGATGAGTGATTCATCTAACCTATTAGCTTATGAATTGCATACTAATCAATAAATTTAGTATATTGTATTTTTTATTTTATTTAAAATATTAGAGAAGTAGTGGTTGAATGACATTAGTTGAAATCATAAAATTAACCCAAAATAAGTGATTAAAAATAAATGATAAAAATTATATATAGCACCGATGTGACACTTGGAGAGTTCAAAGAAATAGAAGGAAATAAATAAAGAAAAAATGCAACCAATACTTTTTGGTCATGTGTAAAATAGGAAATTCACTAAATGGAATAGTATTTGATTGGATGTAAGTGGCATGCAAATTGGAGACTATAAAACACCTAAAGATGTGACAAAGGAATTGCATGTGACACTTGGAGAGTTCAAAGAACTAGAAGGAAATAAATAAAGGAAAAAATGCAACCAATACTTTTGGGTCATTTATAAAATAGGAAATTCACTAAATGGTATTTAGTGAATTTCCTATTTTATACATGTATAAAATAGGAAATTCACTAAATTGGAGACTATAAAACACATGCCTCCTAAACTTGATATGTCTTTTGTTAATTTTTGGAGGGGATGAGGGAGAAATGCAAACGATGATTGGTGTGTAGCTGGGATCTTGGTGTGGAGTTTAGATTTGGTGCGTATTTGGAATATTGATGTGTACTTTGATTTCTTGGAAGTTATATATATATTTATATAATTGGTGGTGACGTTTTTATCTCCTTTCCCGTCCCACGTGGATATATATATATATATATATATATATATATATATATATATATATATATAAAATTGGTGGTGACGTTTTTATCTCCTTTCTCGTCCCATGTATGTACCACATGCTTCGATGGAAGTTGACATAAGAATAATGTCCCATCATTGCTACGATGTTAAATAGAATTTAGCACAAAGGCCAGGGAAAGAGACGGAGTAAAAGGATTCTTCGTTAGATATCATCATTTTTGAAGGAATTCCAAGCAATCACATATCTATGTATGTTGTTAATACAAATTTATGTAATTAAACTGAATTGCTTTGTTATGTGTGTTTGATGCTACGGAAATAGGAATATGTATGTGAATTAAGTGTAGTGATTACATTTGAAATTGATAGACTTTGTTATGTATGAAATCTGAATTTTGTTAATTAGGTGATATGTGTATGTTGTAGAAATTGGAGAAATATGAAAATTTAGTGTCATATTTATGGTGGTTAAAAAATAATGTTACTGTAAGGGAAGGGAAAATTTTGTGAAAGGAGAATTAGAGAAAGAGATATCTTTCATATGATTCTATGTCCTTATCTTAGGGGTTTATGTGGCATAAGTGGTGTAAGTGCATAGTATGTGGTGTACAAGTGACAAAAGGGGGGAAGTCTCTAGTATGGGGGAATAAACATTTGGTTTATGTAAAACAAGTGGTGTGGTGCAAGTGTTTGGCTTGTGTAGCATAAGTATTTAATTTGTGTAGTAACTGGTGCATGATTCTTAGTTTATGTGGTACACAATATTTTGATATCATAAAGTATGATTATGTTGACAATAATTATGTGCATGTGTGTAATTTTATGGAGGAAATTCATATATCTAACAAAAATAAGAATGATCTATAATACATTTTATATTCATAATGATATATAAAGGATGTATATGTGCAAACTATATAAATTATGTAAATTTTTAATAAGGGTGTAATGATTTCTTTTAACCAAAAAAGAAGTATGTATTCATGAAAAGATGGTTGCACCAAAGCTAGTAGCAACTGCATTCAACAAAGTTCAGAGATTGCACAAAAACTTTAAGTATTTATAATATTAAAATACTCTAATGCCTTCTCCAAACAAGAGTTCCATGTATTTTTGTTGGTGACTTGGTTGACAAATTTACCCAAAAAACTTACAACTCGAAAAAACATTCAAATACATTCATGGGTAGACATTGTTTTGAGCCTCGTGCCTCTCTCCTGAATGAGGAGATCTTAGTTCTTCAACCTCCATGGGATCACAATTCTGGCAAATGATTTCATCTTCCCTTAATTCTGCTTACAACAAATTCCTAGAACTGTGGTTATTGGAAGCAAGAGAGAGAGAGAGAGAGAGAGAATCCAAACACTAATAGAGAACTAAAGAACGAAGTATGTTACACTCAACTTCCAGAGAATCTATATGTTGTTTATGGAGAAGGAGAAGGTTCATTATGTTTGCAGTGTGTTTAACGTTGGCTCACTCTAATTCGGTAATTTTAGATGAAATATGCATTAGAGCACTATTGTTGGCCTGAGTAATTTCTTCATGCCTGTGTAGAATCCTTCAAATCTTTTTCAAATCTGGATTATCCATGACTGTTTTTAAAATTCCTTCCACAATCCAACTAAAGGGGAAGATACCGATCCGAACAAACCCCAGCCGAAAGTTTCTTGTTCCAACCTTTTGAAAAACTAAAAGGACCCAAAGAACTATGTTCTGACCATGCCAAACTGGTTCATAAAAAAAACACCAAAAGAAATAGGCACCAAGAAGAGGAACTAAGAGACCAGGGCTTTCCTAGAAAAAGTGAAAGGATTTACCCACATTGAATACTCGACACATCCCGAAGCTACCACCCATGGACACCTCTACATAGTTCCACCAAAAGGTTTACTGTTCCTACACTAGATTTCCTCAAACTCCACTAAATCATGACCAGGCTTACTCCCATATATCCCATTCCACAAATTCTAGGCCAAATCAACCACAATAACCCCAAGTGAACCACATTGTCTAAAATATCCCATATATGAATTGAAGGTTCATTCTTATGCACTGAATTTCCTTGAGCAGAGCCAATCAAACCAAGTGTGAGAATTGCAAAGGCCACATGCCATCCTTCCCAAATCGCTTTCAGTTATTTATTGGAAATTAATGAATGTTGAAAAAGGTGCTATTAAATTTTTTTATGGGATGGAGCTAAGGCTACAAACCCCATTTTTAATTAGAATACCAAAGCCTAAGGAGGAGACCACCTTGTCCCAATGGCCTGCTTCTTCATTCAACTCTCTTTTAATGTGATAAAACAAGACCTGATAGAATTGAGAGAGGATTCATTTGATTCTTGAAATGAGAGAGCTTAGTTCCCCCCCTGAGTTAGATTGATCTATCATTGCTTTCATAACCATCATAGATTCTCCCAATGCTATCAAAATTCCAATACATTCTTCCTTTGCAATGAAGAGGCCCCACCAAAATGAGTAAGCCTCAACAATATTGTTTGAGACGTTTCCAAGCCCCCAAGCATAGTAGACAACCTTGTTTCCTCTGAGATCATGGAGACTCCCCCCCACACCTGCCACCCTTAAATAAGGGCCTAATGCTAATACATTAATGAATGTATAAATGACATGAAAAATAAGTGAATATTATTTCCTAACATAAATTATGTGACAATGATGTGAAAACAATCTTAGTAAAAGTAATATAAAATGGCATATATTATCTTTGGGGAGAATGAAGAGGCGACATGTATTAACACACAAAAAAGGACCTAGGGAGAATGTATGAGGGGTACAACTATCCTCTAGTAAAACAAGACACCCCTTGGAATTAATCCTAAAAATAGAAATGACCTCTTTATGTGAAAAATATACTTGACCTATGGAATTGCCACCTAGTACTGTAATTAGCCAATGCCTATACGTCTATGGAAATTAAGATTCTTCTAGGAAATAGGTGACACCTAATTATTCATAATGAGAGCACACAAACCACTTCTATAAGGAATAGAGTTACATTGGTGGGGGCTATAATACTTACTTTCACCAACCCAAATATCCTCTTCTAACTTATATTTCATTTAGGGGTGTCATAAAAGGAGTTATTTTTCCTCATTTTGAGGGATATTCATCCATATTTAAGTTCACTGGAAGGGGGTACAATAGGACACATGAGTATAATACTGTTATGTTGGTTGGAAGAGAAAATTTTATGAAAGAAAAATTTGGGAAAGAGATCTTTCTTAAATGATTTCATGGCCTCCACTAGGGGTGAAAATTTCATTGGATTTCCTATGGTTGGGATGAAAAGTGTTCCCTTGCAATAATTTTATGTGAGCCAAATTTAAGATTAATACAAATTGATTGACTTATCATATTGACACAATTGTTGAAACTTAATATACTAATATTCCTAATGCCTTAGTGTATGGTGTTGAAATATTGTAACTTCAAAGAATATTCTACTTATCATTGAGCTATTATCTTATAGATCAATCCCCTTTTGTGGATTGATCATGTTGGGATTTGTATAAGACCAAATTGCCTTTTGTGGATTGGTCAAACCCTAATTATATGTTGCTAATTAAGAAGTTGTCCCCCATGCATAATTAAAGTGGTTTTAGCCACTAAAGAAGAAGTTGGCCCTACTTGATGAAGAGACACCACCCTAGCACCTGCCAGTTAGTATAAATAAGAGTGGAGGGTGCCTCATTAGCTCACTCACTCAACTCACTCATCTAGTGCGCAAGTTTGAAGGAAGTTGCAGTTGCAAGTTGCCAGAAGAAGGAAGAGAGAGGCACATTGCTTAGTGTTGGATATTCTCTAGTGTTTGGTTTATTATCTTGGCATTGTATTGGAAATCTATATTAAGGAAGTTTTTGCTAGGTTTTCTCCCCCATGAGGGTTTCCCAGGATAAATGTTGTGTACCTTGTGATTGTGTATCTTTCAATAATCATGCTTATGCTATTATTTCCTAGTAAATTGAAAAGAACTTAACAGTTGCTCTAAATTTAACATGGTATCAGAGCTTGAATGAATAGAGCACCTTTCATTGGGTTACCAAAAACATCATTGTTGTCGTACACGAAAATTAGGCATTTTTGTTGGAAGAGAATTTCATCCTAAAAACTATCTAGGGAAGTGCATCCTAGCCTAGCGAACTCATTGGCAGCTTGAGGGCACCTTTCTAGTGGCTAGAGCCTCTGGGAAGTGAAACCCTAGTTTTCATTGGAAACCAGAACCAATACCAGAAGTGTTAGTCAAGATTTGTGCAGGCCCAGTTTCAAGGGGTAAAATTTGGATTTTCAGAAAACTGACAGCACCAGGCTACTTGCCTCAGCCAAGCGCATGTCCTGGTTAGTTCAGATCTAAATTTTGAGCACTTATATTTTTTGGTCATTTTCCTAGCTCCAGGTCAAGATGTATGCAAGCACCAAGCTTGTTGACAAGTTATAAGGTGTGGATAACTTTTGTGCCTAGAAGTATAGGATTGCACTCATTCTTGAAGAGAATGACCTTATAATATTCATCAAGAAAAATCTACCAGAACCCGCAGCTGCTACAACTAAAACAAAGTACCATACAGATATGGTTAGGGCCAACATAATCATTGCAGACTCCATTAAATATCACTTGATCCCTCAAGTGGCTTCTAAGAACACTGTAAAAGAAATGTTTGATGCCCTAACTAGATTTTATGAAGGAAGAAACATTAACCGAAAGATGAACTTGAGAACTTAACTTAAGAATACAAAGATGCAGAAAGGAGAAACAGTTCATGACTATTTCTCTAGGATCTCTCAATTCAAGGAACAACTAGAAGCAATTGGAGATACCCTAGATGAAGATTAAATCATAATGAAAACTCTTAATGGTCTCACAATACCTTGGGATGCATTCATCCAAACCATTTGTGCCAGAAAGGAGAAACTACAATTTGACAGTCTTTGGGAAGAATGTGTTCAAGAAGAAGAATGAGTAGCTAATCGAGAAGCAGTACTATTAAGGGATGAAGATAAAGCTCTAGTTTCTCATGCTAAAGGAGGAAAGAGAAGGTCTCACTTCAATAAGGAGACCCACCTACATAAGGAGTCTCACTCCCCAAATAGATTAATCCATAAAGAATCTCACCCTCCAAGGAGATTCCAGAAATTTCAGAAAGGCCAAAGAAGAGAAAAGGATTTCTCCTCTTATCAATGTTACCATTGTGACAAGATGGGACATATTGCTAATAATTGTCCAGCTAGAAGAGAAGAACACAAGAAGAGAAATAACAAAAGACACCATACCCATGCAGTTGAAGATGATGAGCCACCCATGAAGATGATTAAAGAAAAGATTGAAGACTATGTCTTATTCTCTGCCCTCTCAGGATCAATATCACCTAGAGAGAACACTTGGCTCATAGATAGTGGTGATTCTAAGAACATGATAGGTCAGAGAGACATTCTCTCTAGCCTTATTGAAAAGAACTTTCCCCAGAAAGTTACACTTGGAGATGATTACCAGTACCCTATCAAAGGAGTGGGAGAGTCCACCTACAAACTTTATTCAGGGACCCTAATGAAGATGAAGGATGTACTATATGTACCAGGTTTGAAGAAGAATTTTCTTTCTATCTCAACTTTAGATAAGAAATGCTTCAGGGTTTCATTCATAGATGGTGAAGTCCTTATGTGGCCTAAAGGAAAAATCATAGAAGATGCAATTTCTATTGGAACAAAAGACGGTGGTCTGTCAAAATTAAAAGGTCACTCAGATGCAGCTTTCAATCACTCCATTGAGAGTCCATGTGAAATTTGGCATAGAATAATAGATTACAACAGCTACAAGTCCTTACCATATATGAGAAAACCAATTACAGGTCTACCAGATTTCAAAGTTGACCATGAAGGTGTGTGTGAGGGATGTGCACAAGAAAGGAACATAAAGAATCATTTCTTGAAGAGCGATAGTAAAGCAGAAGGAGTCTTGGATCTCATCCACTCATATGTATTTGGCCCAATGCCATCAACGTCTCTTAGTGGGTATGTATACTATGTGTCATTTATTGATGACTATTCTCGCAAGACTTGGGTTTGCTTCTTGAAATCAAAAGATAAGTGTTTGGAAAATTCAAGGAATTCAAAGCCTTGATAGAGAATCTCTCTGGAAAAAAAATCAAGATACTCAGGTCAGATAATGGAGGAGAATACACCTCAAAAGAGTTTGTAAGATTTTGCGGAAATGTAGGGATTAAGAGGAATCTCACCACTTCATATAATCCTCAACAAAATGGTGTAGAAAAAAGAAAGAATAGAACTATAATGGAAGCAGTGAATACTATGATCCATGATCAAGATATTCCAATGCACTTATGGGCATAAGCAGCAAGAACAACAATGTATGTACAAAACAACTTATCCCATAGTGCACTTGGGTTCAAAACCCCCGAAGAAATGTTCTCCGGAAAGAATCGAGAAGTAAGCCATCTCAAGATATTTGGTTGTTCAGTATTTGGACACATTTCAAAAGAGAAGAGAACCAAGATGGACCCTTCAGGAAAGAAGGGAATATTTGTTGGATACTATGAGGTCTCAAAGGCCTTTAGAATTTACATATCGAGTTACCATCATATTGAGATCAACACAGATATAACCTTTGACGAAGATGAATCACTCAGAAATCAAGGACATTCCATCTTGAAGAAGAATATGTAGCTCCCAGAGTTACAGAACCAATGAGGGAAGTCAGAGCTTCCCCTAATGATGAGATTGAAGAAGATCATGATATGATAGAATCTCAAGAACCTCCCCAGATAATGATCTCTCACAAGAGAAATCCAACTTGGGAGAGGGAACTTATTCAAGATGGAGAGAAGTATGGTGCCCCAGAAGGAACCATGAGACAAGTCAAGAAACCTAAGCCATTATCTAGTTATATGGATTTGATGTGTGATCTCATAGAGAAGGAGCCTACTTGCTTTGAAGAAGCCATTCAAAAGAAATAATGGGAAGATGCCATGACAGAAGAATACCAATCAATTATAAAGAATGATGTATGGGAAATAGTTCTCAGACCGAAGAGCAAAGATGTGGTATCTTCTAAATGGTTATACAAGATAAAAAATGTTATTGATGGAAGTATTGAAAAGAAAAAAGCAAGGTTTGTACTTCATGGATTTTCTCAAAAGGAAGGCATTGACTATGAAGAGAAGTTTTCTCCTATATCCAGATACACTTCTATCAGAACCATCATATCTCTTGCATCTAAGATGCAGTGGAAGTTACACCATATGGACATGAAAACAACCTTCTTAAATGATGTCATTGAAGAAGTGTATATAGAACAACCTCAAGGGTTTGAAGTTGAAGACATAAAGACTCATGTTTGCAAGTTGAAGAAGGCTCTGTACAGATTGAACCAAGCTCTTAGAGCTTGGTATGGAAGAATTGACAGTTTCTCGACGAGCTTGGGATTTACCAAGAGTAAAGTTGATTCTAACCTTTACTTCAAGGTTATGAATGATGAGTCGTTTATATTGTTGATGTATGTGGATGACTTATTCTTAACTGGAGAAGAAAATCTCATCATTGATTGTAAGAAGAAGCTGGCTACAGAATTTTAGATGAAAGATCTAGGACTAATGCATTATTTCTTAGGTCTTGAGGTTTGGCAGAGCCCAAAGAAGATATTCCTTAACCAAGGGAAGTATGCAATTGAAATACTGAAGAGGTTTGATATGTTGGAGTTTAAATCCATGAACACACCCATGGAAACAAAGTTGAAGCTCATGGTTGATACTTTGCCAGAATTGGTTGATGCTACAGTGTATAGATAGATCATTGGACCGTTGACTTATCTGACGAATACAAGACTCGATATATGTTTTTCTATGAACACCTTGAGTCAGTATCTATTAGATCCCATACGTGTTCACATTGTTGTTGAAAAACACGTGATGAGATACCTTAAGGGTACGTTGGACTTTGGTCTCTGTTATAATGGGGATCATGACTTTAGATTGATTGGTTACACCGATTTAGATTGGGCTGGAAGTGTTTCTGAAAGAAAGATCACTTCAGGATGTTGTTTCAGTCTGGGGTCATCCATGACTTCATGGTAGAGTAGGAAGTAATCTAGTATATCTCTCAACACAGCAGAAGTGGAATACATTGTTGCATGTTCCACCAGTTTTGAAGTCGTATGGCTTCGAAAGTTGTTTAAAGTTCTATTTGATATTGATATGGAAGCAACCGTGATTCTATGTGACAATCAGAGTTGCATAAAGATGAAAAAGAACCTTGTGTTCTGTGACAAATCGAAGCACATAGAAATCTGATATCACTACATTCGTGATATGGTGCAGAGGGGTGCCATAAAGCCCCAATATGTTGGCACAAATGAGTAGGTTGCAAATGTTTTGACCAAGCCTCTTTCTTGTGTAAAGTTTGATCACTTTTGAGACTATCTTGGTATATTCCGAAAGGACCTCCCTAGAAATGGGAGTGATGTTGATGATACTATGGTATCCTAACCAACAATGGGTAGCTCAGTTAGGATTTTATATCCTAGGGGACTGATCATCCCTAGACAGATCCCAAAGGTCCAGTAAGGATGGTCTGTCATAGCACATGTGCATGTATATGTTAGTTGTGGTCAGTAGTGGTAGCTTCGTTAGGATTTTTATAATCCTAGGGAACATTATGATTCCTGGGAAGATCCCAAAGGTCCAGTAAGGATGGTCTGTTAGAGTACCATGTGGTAGCTCCATTATGATTTTATATCCTAGGGAATCTTATGATTCCTAGGCAGATCCCTAGGGACTGTTAGAGTACCACAGAATGTTGTTGATAAACCTACCTCATTCTGTTGTCCCATGATGATGATGATGATGATGTTGCTCCAACCTCGTGTTGTGATGATGTTTTTGCTCCAGCCTCATGTCGTGATGATGTTGTTTCTCTAGCCTCGTGATGTGATGATATTGTTGCTCCAGCCTTGTGTTGTAATGATGTTGCTCCAGCATCGTGTTGTTGATGTTATTGTTTTAGATTTTATGCTAACTGATGTTCATGTTTTAGGTTCCAGCTTCATACTGTGAACAATGATGATGATGTCATTCCATATCCATATTGTGAATGATGATAAGAAAAACTTTCAATGATTTATAGATATGTCAGACAGTGTTCCAGAAGTTGTTGATGTTGATGCCCTCTCTCTTCTGATGATGTTGTAGAATACACTTCTTGTTAAGGGGGAGTGTTGAAATATTGTAACTGCAAAGAATATTATACTTATTATTGAGCTATTATATTATAGATCAATCCCCTTTTGTGGATTGATCATGTCAAGCTTTGTCTAAGACCAAATCCCCTTTTGTGGATTGGCCAAACCCTAGTTATATGATGTTAATTAAGAAGTCGCCCCCCATGCCTAATTAAAGTGGTTTTATCCACTAAAGAAGAAGTCAACCCTTATTGATGAAGAGATGCCACCCTAGCTCCTGTCAGCTAGTATAAAAAAGAGTGGAAGGCACCTCATTAGCTCACTCACTCAAGCCACTTATCTAGTGCACAAATTTGAAGGAAGTTACAGTTGCGAGTTCTCAGAAGAAGGAAGAGAGGTGCATTGCTCAGTGTTGGATATTCTCTAGTGTTTGGTTTATTATCTTGGCATTGTATTGACAATCTATATTAAGAATTTTTTTGTTGGGTTTTCTCCCCCATGAGGGTTTCCCAGGGTAAATTTTGTGTACCTTGTGATTGAGTATCTTTCAATGATCCTCCTTATGCTATTATTGTCTACTAAATTGAAAATAAATTAATAGCTACTCTAAATTTAACATATGGCACTTGTGATGACCTCACCACAATCTTTGTATTGTTGACTATGTGCTTCCCACGAATATTTGGCTATCAAGGACATCTTCGTGGCCATAAACTTTGTCTCGTCTACATCACTATAGTTGTCAGCTTCAAATTATGTTATTTGAAATGCACTAAACCATGCATTTATTGCATTATCCTTGATCTTGACCTCAAAAGGAATATTGTGATCAACCTTCAAACTAATAGAATTTTTGTTTCCGAAGGGGGATGATTAAATTTGAGAAATAATTCTTTAGAATAGTTATACAAATTGGTTTCAATTTCACTTGCATTTTTTTCAAAGGCTTCACATTTCATAGATTTCATAATTATTACATTAATGTTGGTGGAGCTAGTGAAATTAGTGTTTCCCATCATTTATGATAGACTGGTTATGTTAAAAGGTTAGTGGGTGGATTTAGATTGATCCTATGATTTTTGTAGTCATTTTTAGTCCAAGATGGCATTCAAATTTACTTCTATCTATTGACCAAGGACAACATAACTAGAATGAAAATATTTAATCTCTACACCATATATGGAATTCCACTATGGAGCTAGATCCTACAAGGACTTCAATCGTAATTGTGTAAGAGTTAATGATCCATTAACATGTACAATGATACACATGATGATCAAATGACCAATTGAGGTAGTCCCTGGTACCTGGACTTAGAAATAATGAATGAGGATGATTATTACCTCATTCCTTGAAATCAAGTCAACCAGGGCATCGATTGACTTGGTCAATATTGATTAGTACCACATTCCTTGAATTGACCAAGTTAACTTTGATCACCCAATTGGTTAGCCACACTAATCCTCTATGTTGTGATGTTTTCTTAGTGTGGACCATTGAGTTATTGCTAAGGTGACCTACTAGGTTGTTCAGTGATATGCCAATTGATTTGGTTTCAATTAGATTAAGAGATACCACTGAAAGATGGATGGAGTAAAGATTAAGAATTGGCCACACACAAAGCATTTGGATGCACCGAAGAATAAGAATTGATCACATAGGGAGGAAACATGATGAGGTATAAAATGTTATCATGTCATTATTATGGAATAAAAGATAAAAAATAATCTAATGCAGACTAGAAGTGCACAGATGAAAAAATCACTAAGTGTATGTGCCATTTAAACTTTGGATCATAGGTTTTTGAGAATTTGAAACTTGAGAGTGAAAGTACTTATCTGAACTCTAAATGTATAAATCAAAGGAATTTAGATAGGAGTTAGACACTTTTGTGTATCAAAAATACACACATCCATCCAACCTCAAAATTCTAAATGTTCCATGAGGGACCAAAGACCTGGAAGAAATTTGAGGCCATTAGACAAACAAAAGAGTGAACTAGAAACCTAATTGGAAGAGAGGAGGGGCATAAACAGGAGAGTGAAATTGAAATTGGTGAGGAAACAATGTGGACAAGATAAGAAGGTTGAGATTCAAATGCCATGACATTTCAAAGCTTATATGACCAATAAAATATTGTCATTTTATAGATGATCCTTTAAAAGCATTGATTCCATGGATGTATTTGTAAGGCCACAAAAAGGATTTGAAATCTACCACTATCACCAAAGTGGGAAGATATTGAAGATAATATGGAATCTATAGCAAGATAAGTAGGGACTTTAGATAAATTTTCTCCAATAATAGAAGTTGATATACAATAAAGTGAAAGTGATCCATAATTGAATACAATCTTAGGGTTTGAACCAAATATGCACCCAAAGACAAATGTCATAACCTATCATCTTATTAAAATCAAACATGGTAATTACATCAAAATATTTTAAGGGTTCTTCCTGTGAGGAAATAAACACCCACACTAAATCAACTAGGAAAGAGAAGACATATATAAGTAGAAATTAAATGACAAACATAATGCACAAAGATTTTACCTTGGAAACCCAACTGGGAAAACCAACATTCCTTGAACGTCTTGATATTGAATAAAGATTTACATGAATAACCTTTGTCTACACCTAAAGACACAATCACCACTGTACTCTCTTTATTTACAAAAGAACAAACCTATAGCCAATTCGACTTGCATCTACATGACCAACAACCTCTTCTAAAGATTAGTTTGTACAATATTACAACATGACTTATTTATAGGATTTACAACATGAAAAACCTTAAATCATGGTGCCCAAAAACGGTTACACATCCACACAGATGATTGGATTCAATCTTGTGAATATCATAATTCTATTACAGTCGACTACCAGTCGGTTTACCAGTCCACCTCCAATTGGTATTAAGTTGGTTTCCCCTCGACCTTTTGTCAGCTAACCTTTCAAATTCTCGTCGATCACTTTGAATTTGACTTCTCAGTTGATCACTTCAATCTCAAATTGAATCGTCGATCGAATTATCTCCCAGACGATCCACATCGACTAAACAGTCAAATTATTGTTATTTCACCACAAAAAATACAATAACCCAACATTCTCCCACTTCTCGTTTTCTTTGTTGATATAGGAGAACTTGAACATCTATTCATTGACTCAGGGCAGTGATTTCCATTGCCTCTCTACACCAAGAGATCTTCATAACACTCACAGAATTGGTCAAAGAGTCTGTTATGTTTTCCAACGTGTCTACTTTCTCCAACAACACCTTATTGCTTTCCACCATGTCTCTCACAAAATGGTATTTTACATCAATATGCCTCGTCTTGGAATGGTAAGTTGGATTCTTTTCCAAGAATATTGTTCTTTGACTGTCACAATTTATCTTCATAGCTCTCTACTCAAACCCAATCTATAAACACAGTCGATGGAGCCATATTGCTTCTTTTCTTCCATGACTAGATGTCATGTATTCAACTTTTGTTGTTGACGAGGATACAATCGTCTATCACTTACTCATCCAGTTGATTTCTCCATCGAACATCTTGAACACATATCCACTGGTTGAACTTTGTCGATCTAGATCTCCAACCTAGTCGACATTAACAAATCCATGTACTTATACTTCCCTATGAGCTTCAAGTTTCCCTTGGTAGCATATAGCATAATATTTTGTGCCACACACATACCTGGACACTCTTTTGACAATAGTCCAGTGCTCTTTCCCAGGTGTTGACATGTATCTACTCATTACTCGCACTCCATGAGAAATGTCTAGTCAAGTGCAAACCATCACATGCATCATACTACCAACAACAATAGCATAGGGAACACATGCCATGTCCTCTATTTCTTCTTATGTCTTTGGATTTTCTCGCATGGGAATTGGCACCTTGACTGATTTGCAATCCTACATGTTGAAATGCTTCAAAAATGTTTCAATATACTTTTTATGATTCAACCAAGTCTTTCTAACTGTTTGATCTCTTTTGATCTTCATTCCTAGAATGAATTTTGTTTCACCGAGATCCTTCATGTTGAACTTGGAGGACAACTGCATCTTCACCTCATTTATTGCATCCATGTTGTTTTCAACTAGCAACATGTCATTGACATACAAAGATACATATATGAAACGCCCACCTTCTTCCTTGGAATATACATAGTGATTATCCATGCTTCTCACAAATCCCAAACTAAGGATTTATGTGTCAAACTTTTGGTACCACATCCTTGGTTATTGCTTTAATACCATAAAGGGACCTCTTCAATTTGAACACTAGCTCTTTCTTTCCCTTTACTGCAAATCCTTCACGTTGTTTAAAGTATATTTTGTTAGGTTTTTTATATGAGATAATATGATATAATATTGTATATGAGATTCATTATTACAATGATGAATGTGCCAAATATATAGAGAACCTAAAGGCACATATGGTGACTATCCATGAAAATTTGTGTCTCTAATAATTATAATAACTATTATTATTATTATTATTATTATATATTAATAATTAATAATTATATTATTAATTATTAATTTGGGAGAATTTCTTCCTGATGTTGTCCAAACATCAACAATCCCTCTCAATAAGGGAGACATTTTTCACCTCAAGCACCTCAAGTATGTATCAATCCTTGTCATGATCAAGGAAGGACTATGCCTGGGCCCATTTACCATAAGTACACTCTTGTAATAAATATATCCTATCTCCCTTTGTCTGCAGCGCAATATAGGAGAATATTGGCCCGATTCTTACTAGGGCCATTCACCACGGGTACACCCCTGTGGGTGAATATCTGCCTAATGTTTCCTCAAACTCGATGAACACTAGCACCTCGATTCTTCTGTCCTTTGAAGACTACGCCTAGGGCATTCATCACTATCCAAGTCATCATGGCTAATACTATGAGTGAATGTATCATCCTCCTCAGCCAAGTCAGCATGGCCACTCTAGGAGGATGTATGTTTGATGCTAATATCTAGAGAACATAAATTTCCTAGACCATTCTCCTCAGTTAAATCAACATAACCACTCTGGAGAAATGTGTGTCTGATTCTTCTAACTTCAACACTCCTTCTCATCTAGGGAGACATTTTGCATCATGCGAAGATTCTTGATTTCAAAATTTGGGGCCAAATCCCTCTTACACTTGTCAGTGAGATTTCATTGATGTAATCATATTCGACATGCACCTAGTTGATGTATAATTCTCCTCACAAACTCTTCTAGTTAGTATAGATTTATCCAATCTAGAGTAGGCATGTGATAGCACCTCGAGTCTCTAAGACCGTGCCTGAGCCATTCATCACTAGCCAAGTCAACATGGATAATGTTGTGAGTGAATGTATCATCCTCCTCAACCAAGTCAGCATAGCCACTCTGGGAGGATTTCTGCCCGATGCTAATAGATGGAGAACATCAATGCCCTAGGCCATTCACCACTAGATAAATCAACATGGCTAATCTTGTGAGTGAATGTATCATTCTCCTCAGTCAAATCAAGATGATCACTCTGGGAGAATGTATGCCCAATGCAGCCACCTGGAGAAACATTAGCACCTTGAGTCTTTTCCACTCCTTGTCAAATCAACATGACTAAGGAGAAATACTACGCCATGGGCCATTCACCACTAGCCAAATAAGCATGACTAATCCTGTGAGTGAATGTATCATTCTCCTTAGTCAAATAAACATGACCACTCTAGGATAATTTCTACTCATTGCTACTCATCTATGAATGTGTACTAGAGCTTCACAACTCCCTTTTCCATCATGTCTTGGATGAATTCCTACAAGAAAAGTTTGAAGCCACGTTGCTTCACGACATACAATATTGGCTTCTATATACTTTGTCTCTGTTGTACTAAGTGCCACTAATGTCATCTCCCTACTCAACCATTAGATCACAGTGATCCCATACTGAAAAAACATCTGGAAGTACTCTTCCGATCTTCTACCCTCCCTTCCCAGTCAGAGTCTGTATAACTTTGTAGCTTCACATCTCCATCCAAGGCATATCTCAATGCATATCCACTCGTACCACGTAGGTATCTCAACAATTTTTTTTTTTCAACCAATGTACATGTCTCAGAATCAAGGTTAAAAGGTCCACATCCTAGTCCTTCTGACTGGCTTCCTTCAATGAAACAAGGGAACCCTCTCCGGAGGTCTCATATCTCCTCAAGGTCTAGCCTCCTGTCTCTCAGTCATAAAGGACATCTCTCCCATTTGAATATGAATCTAAAGAGGAATCCTTTCTGAATGAAAGTACTTAAGAAATTGACTCTCTCTTAGATTAGGCCCACTATGAGTCTGCATGCTCCCTCTGAGGCTATATATTCTTCATAGTCATCTGCTCTCTCTGCATGTGTTGACCCCCTTTTCTTCTTCATTACATGGATGTGCACAACTATATACAGTGACCCTGCAAATGATACATCTTCTACTATGACCAAAACACATCCATCATATACTCGATATCATACGACTAACCATGTTGATTTTCTAGTGTTAAATTAGACAAGCACAATTTTTCGCAAGTGGTAACTACTTCCAATGATATACAATATTACTTTAGTAAACTCTAGAACATCACTAAGTAATTACACTCAACAAATTTCAACTACTTAGAAACTTCGGTCTCTTCCCTAGATCACTTCCCATGTGTGAGAGAGAAAAATATGTGTGTTTATTGTTGTGTCTTTCAAGTGTCTTTTCTTGTAATATTAAATTGATCCAAAAACACACGACTCTTTGAAAATTAAATTAAATTTTCTTTCTTATAAATAGTTGGAGAATACCTCCTGTAACTACCCAAAGATTAACATTAATTTGGCTATAATCCATCCACATAATATTTGACTTTGTTAAATTGTTCCTCCATAATTCATGTGTTTCTTTGCATAAATTAAGGTAGAAGTAAATAAGCAGTATATTCTTCATATTTAGGTAATTAGACATTTTTACTAGAAATTATTGCCCACCATAATTTATGGAATTCTTTCTATAATTTAGGTAGGAGTAAAAGGTAAATATTCTGTACATAGAGATTGTAACAACCCCATAAATTTAACACTCCCAACATTTTACTCTACTCTCATTTTCCTATGCCCTCCCGTGAGGGAGTCAAGGAGTCAACCCCAGTCTCGCTCTAATACCATGTTAAATTTTTTATATGAGATGATATGATATAATATTGTATATGAGATCCATTATTACAATGATGATTGTGCCACAGATATAGAGAACCTAAAGGCTCATATGGTGACTATCCATGAAAGGATGTGTCTCTATTAATTATAATAACTATTTATTATTATTATTATTATTATTAATTATTAATTATATTATTAATTATTAATCTGGGAGAATGTCTTCCCGATGTTTTCCAAACATCAACAAATTACTTCTTCCAAGTCCCCATGTAGGAACATTGCAACAAGGGAAAAAATATCATTGAAGCCAACTCCTTTAACTTGGGAATATCCTTTTGTTACAAGTCAAGCTTTGAATTTCTCAACTTGACCTATTGCGTTCAACTTTTTCTTGAACATCAACTTGCTACCAACGAGTTTCCTTCCATTAGGTAAATCTACCAAATCCCACATCTCATTCTTGTGAAAGGATTCTATTTCTTCAACCATGGCTTTCTTCCAAAGTTTTCCCTCTGTCGAGTCAACTGCCTCTCTGACCAACTTAGGCTCCTCGTTAGTGGAAGATAACATTTTTATCACACAATTTGTAGGTTGGAAAAATCGTGACCCAACCACAAAAGGGTGACAACGAAGAGAACACCTACCCACTGTCACCTTAGATAGGTATTCCTGTCACTTTAGAGATGAAGTAATCACCTCAAGGGGGGAATCTTAGTGACCATGGGGGAAATGAGATGGAAGATGGAAAGATGATGAAGGGTCCCCCTATAGGTCAATGATGGAAGGTAAAAAGGGCTTGAAAATATTATCGTAGATGGTAGAAGATATGACACAACATAGTATACTTTCCAAGTAACGATTGTACATGCCCAAGACACAAGGAAAATGAAGATACATGCCCAATAATAAGTTGGACAAGAAAGTTAATCTTGTTTTCTGCCTGTCCTTAAATGCAAAAATAAACAATAATATATATCAGCAACAAAATGATAATAATATATGCAAATAAAGTTGTTAAAAAACTATTTAAGATTGCAAGATACAAGCTAGTAATGACTAGTTTAACTCAAGTATGAAAGAGAAAGACTTTAGCATGAAATAAGATTGTAATAAAATAGTATTGCAGAGATATAATTGAAGCCTTATGGATGTAGCATACAATTTTTTACAATGAAGAGATCAACCACCAAAACTTGCCAACAATCCACCCAAAAAGTGCACTAAGGCAAGTAGAGTATAGGGGAAAACTTTTAGCAACTTTTGACGATTGGTTTGTGAGTTATCAAGGAAGTTGTGTCAGGATTTATGCAGACCTAATGGTTGTAGATCAAATGTTTTGAGAGCAACAAGAATCATTTATCCAAATGTGACACCCTAGTGGCTCAACCAAGCACATAAAGCATAAAATTGATTCTAATTTAGACAATCTCAAAATCCTGAGTTTTCATGTTAACCAATGCAAGATTTTATTTCTTCAATGCAATTATATTTAGGTTCCTTTAGATATTGGGTTATGGAGTAAAACATATAGAGCTATAAATTCTATCTCCTTGAGGGTGTAAACCATTTTACTCCCCAAGGCAAGCAATGTTAACTAGGAAGTACTAGGAGGGTGTAAACCCTTTTACTTCTCCTAGTAAAACCTTAAGCAACAAATTATTTCAAGACAAGAATGATAGATATGGTGGGGTTTTAAACCATTATAATCCCCAACAAGTATAGAAAATCAAACTTGTAACCAAGCAATGAATCAACAACAAGATAAAATCCTTACCTAGTCTAAGCAATGAAAAGACAAGCCTCCTTTTAACAAGATAAATCCACCACAAATGCAAGAAACTAGCTCCAAGAGAGGTAGCACACTACTTATTCCACCAATCGACAAGAGAAACCATAGCAAGAGCACACGAGATAGAGATTTCCCAAAGAGGGCGCAAATTTCATCTAGGAAGGCTTCCCACAACGGGAGAGCTATCATCAAAATGAAATAGAATCGATTTCTATTTATACGAAATGTTCTAAACATAGTTTGTCCACTTAAGTTAGGGTAAACACAAAATAAGGGGACAACCAACCTTATTTTTCCCCTTTACAAAAGTAATATTAAATAATTCATAATTTGCAATAGAGAAACCCTAAAAGGCAAGAAATCACCCCTTTAGGGAAACCTTTAGGCCTTTTTTAGCAAGTCGCTAAGATTGGAGAAGGGACGTTGGGCTTCCAAAATCCATCTTCCAAGGCACTAGGACCTCTCTCCACTAAATCAAGGTGTCAATCCTCATCGAAGTTCCAAGTGTCACATCACCACCACATCCTATCCCATGTGTGACGTCAAGCTCCAAGAAAGAAAATCTGGGGCTGGGTAAGATCCTCTAAGGTGTCCTCTAGGCCTCCAAAGGCATGTCTCCATAATCCAGCATGTGGTCCCTTGGCATCCAACTTGTGGGATTCAAGCCCCATGGAAGCCCAAGCTAGGCTTGTTCCTCCAAAATTGTCCATCAGTTGGGTCCTGCGAAGACAAATGGATACGCCCTCCAAGGATCTCATGTCAAAGCATAATGATGAGTAAATAAAATCAATAAAAGATTCATCTAAGAAAGTACATACAAACCACCTCATAAAAATAAAATAATGTTCAAAGACCCTATGCAATTTTCCAAGTTTAGGTATGGGAGTGTTAACAAAACGACCTATTGGGTGAAGCGTTCCTCACGTTTAGGGGTGTCTCCCGAGGGAAACTCCTTCTAAGTCATGTGGATAAGGTTTCATGGATAAGGGGAATAATTTTGGGGATGGGGCTCATAACATACAAGGGGCTGTAGTGTCTCACTTATGAGTGTCTTTGTAGACGGTGTGTTGCACCTTCGTTTTCAATGCAACCTTTTTCCAGGCCCATTTATTTCCTTTTATTCTTTTAGGATGTTTCCAGGTTGAAGCCAAGGTGGGGCTTCTACCTAAGCATGAAAAAGTGTTACCACCTTGAATATACCCTTGTCACACCATGCTTCCCCAAGTTGGAAACATGTGTGGGGATTCTACCTAAGCAATAAAATAGCACCCACACATGCTCCTCCCTGGTTGGCATTTGTTATTAGTCATTATTTTGAGGGTCCCATTATTTTTTTTATGAGATATATTTCATTGTTCTCGAGATACCTGGGTGAGCATATAGAAGGTAAATTGTTTGTATTTTATATTTTTCCAACCACAAGTCTCTAGGCCTTCGACCCCTTCTTCCCATGAAGTGAGGGACAACCCCTTCTTGAGTCAGTATACCTAAAAAACCCAAAAGGTGAGGAGATGAGGGGATGAAGTGTGGAAAGTGACAATTATGGTAGGGAATGGAACAATGACTCATCAAAAGAACCTTCTAGTAGCATACATATCCCTAAGGGTGACCCACTTACTAGGGCGCAATGCCAACCACCAAAGTGAAATAAGGCAAAGAGCATAATGTCCAAGCAAATGTCACATAATTAAAAGCAGTAATATATGTAACAAAATCAAATTTCTCAAATACTGAAATGACACTCACCATAATACCTGACTTGTGCCTCATGGAGAAAGACCCAATGTCTTCCAAAGGCTAGTTAATGTGGTGGATACCGTCATGATCAACCTGAAGCTATGGTGATGAGGAGGGTCTATGTCTGTGCAAGTGGACATTGTTGGTCCATCTAGAAGGTAAATTGTTTTGATTTTATATTTTTCCAGCCACAAGTCTCTAGGCCTTCATCCCCTTCTTCCCATGAAGTGAGGGACAACCCTTTCTTGGGTCAATACACCCAAAAAACCAAAAATGTGAGGAGATGAGGGGATGAAGTGTGGAAACTTACAAGAATGGTCGAGAATGGAATGATGACTCATCAAAAGGACCTTCTAGTAGCATACCTATCCCTAA